>JAVQJF010094620.1:0-43376 GCA_036023855.1 Gadopsis marmoratus
CAACATGAGTGTGGTAAAATGGCTCCGTAGCGCCCCCTGCAAAACTTTGAAAAACAAGCCCCTGCATCCCGTTTCACGTACACGCACCAAATTTTGTAGGCTTATGTATCATGTCCAGTTTTATTTGATCTCCTCTTATATATCCAGAACGTCTGCCACATTGCCCACTTAACACATCTAAAATGCGCCTGGCCTACTCACCCTCCTATGAGGCTCTACTTCTCTGACTGAAAACATGGGCAATTCTGGCCAGAGTGGGACCTTCTCCATACAAAGATGGTTGTTGAAAGTAAACCATGTTACCTCTCACCGTGCTCACTGCAAATTCGGGGCAGTTAACAGGGCGGTTAACATCTACATGGTAATAGCAATGTCTCTAATTGGTGAAATCGCATTATCTCAAAGCCAATAGACGATCATATTCCATCCCGCCTGCAGCTTGTGGCTAAAGCGTCGTGGCTGAGGTCTGTGTTGATTCTCACCTTTCACTCTCATCTGCAGCCTTCTCAGCCTCCTCCAGTTTCTGCAGGGCCGTGGCCAGTCTCTCCTGAGCACGGTCCAACTCCTCCTCCACCAGCTGGATCCTGCGGTTCAAAGACGCCACATCGCCCTCCGCCTATAGCAACAAGGGGAGGAAGAGAGAGAGAGGCCAGGGGTCAGGCAGGAAAGGATGCTGTTTCAGATGGCCAGAGCTGCTGCACATTGGGAGCTGGCTATATAAAATCAAGTCGTTGACTTGCAGTGTTTGGCTCTTGTTTTTGAGTGCGAGGTCTCATTAATACTGCAGTTAGAGGTAGGAGTAGTCAGTGTGTCTATCATTTCTTGCCGTCAGTGTTCTGAATATTACGAGCTAACGGCCCTGTAAGGATCCTGTTCTGTTTCTCCTGTTTCTCAACAACCGTGATGACTTCTGGACTTTGCAGCCTGACCAGACCCTTTAAAAACTGCTGATGCAGAGCAACAGCGTGACAGCTTTTGCCCTGACGTAGCACCCGAGGTGGCACATCTGGCCTGACCTTTGCAGATGTAAACCCATGCATGTCTGCCGGGACAACAGGTTGCTTCTGTCTGGGCCTGTTTCCTGCCAGGCTGACAATGACAGACACCCACGCTGTCTTCTCCCTGCTCAGAGGAGGAGGAGGAGGAGGAAGAGGAGGAGGAGGAGGAGGAGGAGGGGTTTGCAGCTCCCAATTTCAGATATGTGCCAAAAATGGTCAGGAGGGCGAGCAGAACAGCGACTACTGGACGCCCGACAAAGCAGGAACAAACCCTTTTTTCCAAGTGTGTTTCACATAAACTGGGGGGGTCAAAAAATCCCAAGCTCCTCTTCGCACGTTATGACGCGTTAACGCACTTTGACAGGCGGCCGGACAAAAACGTCTGCGGAGGAACGTTGCTGCAACGATGCCCCGACATCCCACAGGACGTTACAACATACAAGCAACAACAAAGGCTGTCGTTTGCATGTTGCAATGTCGAAGGAGACGAAGGAAAGGCGACCGACGGGCGGACGAACGACGCGTTATCTCACTTTTTCGCGCAGCTCCCGCTCAGAGTCCAGGTCCCTCTGCGCCGCCAGGGCGCGACCTTCTGCCTCCTCCAGCTGCAGCTGCAGGCTGTGGATCTTCTTCCTCACCATCTCCATGACCGTCGGTGGCTTTGAGTGTTTCTTCTCTGTCAGCGCTGACTTCACAGCGTCGGAGATGCAGACTCCGAGGGGAAACCTTGTGTTTTCTCCTTCTTCTTCTTCTTCTTCTTCTTCTTCTTCTTCTTCTTCTTCTGCTTCTTCTGCTCGGGCAGGAAGTCGGGGACGTGCAGTTTTGGGATGGGACAGAGAGGGAGAGAGAGAGAGAGAGAGAGAAAAAAAGGGCTGGGAGTTTTCAGGAAATTTATGGCGAGATCCTCCAATCCCGTGAACAAGCCTGGTCTCGGATGACGTCACAGGATTTAGGAGGGGAAGGCTCTGCCCTTTTCCTCCACAAAAGAGGTGTGCAAGGTCAGCGTGTGTGTGCGTGTGTGTGTGTGTGTGTGTGTGTGTGAGAGTCTGGATCTCCTATTGTGGACTTATATGGCACATGTAAGGTTCTGCTTAGGCTGCATTTTTCTGCACTGATTGGAAGGAGGAGGAGGGCAGGGACCAAGAGAGGAAGAGTAAAAGTTGCCCCATCTGATTCAACAGTCTCAGACATATGAATCATATCTAACGTGAGTCATAACATGTGATTGGATGTGGTTGTGTGTGTGTGTGTGGGGGGGGGGGGCAGAAGAAGAGTAAAGGTGTGTGTGAAGGAGAGGGTAGGGACGTTGAATAGGAATCAAAGGTCCAAGGGTGTGTTGGGTCAGTAGAAATCGCCTTCAGCAGGGCTTGTTGACCTGGAGTGTAAAGTGGTTTGGTTGCAGACATGACCTGCAGCCTTCGGCGCCCCCTTCTGCCTCCTCCTCCCGACGTTTTGCAGAACATTCATTTTCTCTTTCTGTCCTTGTATCACATACATCATGTGCGCAGCCTCATAAGCAGCGTGGAACACATTCGAAGAAGGAGCAGTGGTGGACAGACCTCTGTGGGCATCTGATAGGTCGTCTGAGTCAGAAATCATTTGTAATCTGACCTTTAACCTTTGGGGTCTAATCTCAACTGCGTTCACCACTAGTTTTAAACATGTGCTATGGGGACGAAAGTTCAATTCACTTTTGGTGTAAAAATTACAGATGAAATATTAATCTATTATTAGAAAAGGAAAATCTACTTCTTTCAACATATTGCGACAATTTGCTGCCTTATTTTATCTCACGTAATAGTTAACTGAATATTTTTGGCTTTTGCTCTGCTGGTCAGACAGAAGGTGTCACGTTGGGATTTAGGAAACTGTGGTTGTGAGAAATCATGAAAATAGTTTTTCATTATTTTCTGATATTTTATGGACCAAACAGTCCATCGAGACAATAATTGATCAAGAAAACGGTCAGCAGAACATAAACCATAATAATAATTATTTTAATTATTGTAATTAGTAATTACCCAAGTACACAAGATCTTCCACTGTGTCCGTGTTTTGGTTCATTTTGTAAAAAGGATAAGGGAAGAGTTTCATGAAATCTTTAGTAAATATGTAAAAATGAAACACCAAAGTGTGGTTTCCATTACTACCATGTCATTTTCAAGTGCTTTCAACATTTCTAGTGTTAATTGATTGTGAACATTTTGCCATTAGAGCCCTAGTAATTATACATGTGTATGACAAAATATGGTCTAGTTACTCCTAGACAATACAACGATATGCAAAACTACAGAGGAAAAGATGAGAATCATCATGCGTCACTGGTAGAAAAGACTTTCACATCAATAATATTGGTCACGAGTGCCCAAAAAAGCAAACTAACTCCAGTCTGTCTGTCTCCATATATTATTATTTGCTTAACCTTTTGCTTTCGATTAAAGATAACATTTAATCACATCTTGTGTTTATCAGGTAACTGATATATAAAAGAAAGATCATAAATGAAATAGACGCTCTTTAAAGCTGAATGTTCCCGCCGCCATTGTTGCAGATAAGTTATCCACTGTAAGGCCAGACAGAGCGGACTGTAATATCTCTGCCCCCAAAAAAGGCCAGAGCATTGATTTCATTAGACACTGCAGTATGGGGTTCTTTGTTTGCTTAAGCTGCATTCCTGGGATTCTTGGTCGGCTACAGGCCGGCCAAGATTTGTCTGTGCTTGACAAATAGCTCAGTTACAGACCTCAATAAGACACCATTGACACTCTGGGCTAGAAGGTACAAGTTAGTCATTTCAGGATTAATTTCGGGGCTGCCTCCTACAGAACATGCTTGGTAGCAGATTGAAAGCAGGAGTTTGGTGTAAATTGTTCTGACATATATAACGTACAGTGGACGTCTGTGTTTAATACACAAAAAGAGATTTTCAAATTCAATCTCTCGGCAAACCTTTGCCATGAAGGCTGCGTAATAAGAATTAGATCAGTTAAATAAAACCTTTTGTTTGCAAAACCTGAATGTATCTTTTTTAAATCATCAAGTGATATTTAGTTAATGTGAAAGGGCTATTATCAATGCTCCGTGAGACCGAAACCTAAAAGTTAGGGTGCTCCACTGTAATGTGGATAATGTGTTTCAGATGTCTTTGTGGTTAACTCACATCTGTGGCCTTCTTCTCCGACAGTTCCAGTTTCTCCTGAGCATCCTTCAGGGCCTCCGAGTACTTATCAAGCTCATCCTCTGTTCCCTTCAGCTTCTTCTGCAGAGCGAGCAGCTCATCCTCCATCTGAAAGAAGCCAACCATGACAGCAAGTCAGGAAGGATACTGCAAAACCAAACCAGGTTTTGCATGAAAAGAATCCAGAATTAAAAAGCACATGGGCCGACTTGGTATCGGAATGACTAGTACCAACATAACCTAGGATGTCTCGAATCAAGTTAGCATGCTAACCTTTGTTAATTAGCGCTAAACACCAAGCACAGCTGTATTTGGTCATAAGCTAAAGCATTGGACAAATTGAAATTTTGACCTGATGATGGCGCAAGATGATCACAGATCAGAGGATCGCCAAAGTTATTAAAAATATTTCTGGGAGGATATGAATGTCTGTTCCAAAAGTTGCTGAGACACTTCAGTTAAAAACTCAAATATCAACCTAATGGTGGCACTAGAGGAAACCTCAGGGGACCACCAACGTCATTCCTCTGGGATTTCACGGCAATCTGTCTAATAGTTATTTCTCTCTGGACCACAGTGGTGTAATGACTGACACTCTGCTAGCATAGCTAACAATTCAATAAGTGCTCCCATTACTAACGATAATCTACAGAACTTGCTGTCAAAGGTTTTCATCGGGACTATTTCTTCACAGTGTGAACCCTTCGCGATGACGTCGGTGGATTATCAAGAGTAAAACTGGAACATTGTCTCTGAAAAGGCACATTGCTGCTGAATTTAAATTTGGGTGAATTTGGGTGAGCCGATCCTTTAATTGCTGCCGGAGTGTCTTGTCTGTAATGTATATTGATACTGAGTATTAGTTTTGTGTATTTCCACTGCCTCCCGTCAGCCAAACTGCACGCTGATGTTTAGCCGATTGTGCCAAGAATAGCAACGTGTCACTCAGCGTTGCTCGTCTCCCGGCCATCCAAACAAACTAAGGAGCTCTGAGCAATCTTCTAGGATTTCACGCTGACTGCTCTTTGATGTGAAAGACATGCCAGCGGGGGCCCATATGTGCAGTGCCAGTGACAACTGTCACTCCTTGTGCTCTCTGAGGGTATGATTAGGACATTAGCCACCAGAGAGAGGATTCCTTCCACTTGCTTTACTGTAGCTCCTGGCTTTGTACAGGCCCCTCCAACTCCCTGCTCTCTGACATTCCTCTCGTACCACCGCGATGACGACACCACCTCCCACTGTGCAATAATTGCCTCTATTTAGAAACCTCAAATATCCTATTACAGCTCCAGATTCTACTTTACTTGCATCAAGTGGTACAAGTACGCTATCATTAAGTTAGCCCCTGAAATATCAAGCTGTCTAAGGCTCTCAGACTGCAGCACCAAATATGGATGTGCACATATTTGGAATTTGTGAGGGTTTTTTTTTAATACAGTACAGGCTTCAATTCAGATACGGACACTTGGCAATGCAGTATGCTCCTGCTTAAAAGTCAGAGCAGTAGCTACTAAATATGGGTTGTTTTAACACTTCTGGTAACTTCGAGTAATCCCTCCAGTCCCCTGTGGATAGTATGTCCAGCAGTCGCCACTCTGCCGTTCTGTTCGTGCATCCCTGTGGACGTCCTCCTGCCCACCAAAAGACAAGGCCCAGGGGCTCAGCATGAGCTGCTCTCTGTAACATTTGGTGCTTTGGGAAATACTTGACATTTCATGTGGTTTGGTATGTATTTATTTATTTGTTTCTTTTGTTTTAGACCAAATTATCATTGTTATAAAACATCAATATGTGAACTTACTGAATATGGGAATAGCAAATTAATTTTATTGGGCCATATTCATAAAATAATCTACCTAAATGAACTTGTTCAGAACAACTAGATGTCACAATAACCTTCATATCATTTTATCCACTCTAGATTAGGCTGTGCGATATGGTTGAAACCAGTATCACATGATTATTAAGAATACTTTTTGATACTGACATATATCATCACATGGAAAAAGAACATGTACAGAAAATCACATCAAAAATATCCCAGTTGATGTGTCATTGTTGTGCAGCACGTCACGCAAAAACTTCAATAAATCATTTTGTTACTTTTTAATCACAGTTTGCTTAGATTAGTTCATTTGGAGAACTTTAACTATATTGTTGCAGTAGCTCTCCTTCTGTAGTAATTAATGAATTTTTATATGGTGTAAAAGCATTTAGTACCTTTTATTTTATATGCTCAAATCTTTTTTAATCTTACTTATGTATGCATTTATCTTATCTTATATATATATGAAAGTCAATATATGATAATATTAAATTATTGCCAAGCTAACTCTAGCTTCAGCAACCATTGCTGTGTCTGTCTATCTATCCTGTCCCATTAAAACAGCCTTGACTCACCAGCTTGCATTTGTCCTCCGCTGCCTTTTTGTCGGACTCAGCCTGCTCTGCCCTGTCGATGGCGTTCTCCTTGTCCAGCTTCAGCATCTGCATCTTCTTCTTGATGGCCTCCATGGTGACAGTTGGGCCTCGGTGTCTCGCAGGCTTGGGGGGAAAATAAAGCTTTTATTTCTTTAGGTTAAAAGCTTTTCAGAGGAAGACGCCTCACAAGCAACCAGCAGATGCAGAGAGGAGGAGAGAGACAGAGGAAGCTCAGAGCGAGTGAGCAGAGGAGAGGAGAGGAGGATGCAAACTGAGAGACGGTGGAGCTGTATGGGATTTAAACTTGACTGGAGGTTTGGAGACAGCCCCAGTTTCTAGTGACAGCCCTTTCCCACTGTTTACCCCTTCTGCCACTCCCTGCCTTGGCTACTCTAGAAGTTATTGTGCCCCCCTCCCTAATCTAAACTTCACCTCTTGAGGGCTCTTTGCAGGAACAAAGTGGTGTAGATGTGTTGGCAATATCCAGCCTATCTCCTTATTTGGATCATGGCCTTTTTGTTTTGGACAGCACAGTAGAGGAATAGCGGATAAGAAGAAGGACGATTATCCGTAACTCAGACATCAAAAGGACATTGTTCACATTAGCAATGTGAGTTTACTGAAGGTTAAATTTTTTTTCCCCCATTTGGGCTGCATATCTATATGCCTGTGTTATTACTTAGGAATGTTCAAATTGATGTTAATACCAGAGTTGGTTAGAAAAGCACATAGTTTTCATTCTCCCGCTGAATGAAAAAGGGCTGTATGGAAAATGATCCAGCCAAAGAAAATTTGCGGAAAGAGCTGTCTGCATGTGATCTACACCAGGCAGCCAGAGCTTTACAGTCAAGCTGCACAGACATAAACCATAGGTCTACTGCAATTAAGATCCTCTTAATTACTATTGGTCTGACAGACCTTCACTTAGATCTGTTTTCTGTAATTTGTAAGTCGCACAATATAAAAAACGTTGTTGACTGGTGGATACAACTTCCAGGAACATGATTTTATGCACCTCAATATATAAAATGTACACTTAAAAAAGGAATAGATACTGATATTTATGTTATTATTTTTGAATATATTAATCTTGGTGCAAACAGTGGTCAATTTGAAATAGTCGTAGCGAGTGGGAGCTGCATGCGTCTGTGTTTGCGCTGATGACATCAGCACTAATTGACCTGTCTGCTGGCTTTCAACTCTTCTGTTCCAGCTGCCCGTAGCTAAAAATAAAGATGACAAAGAAACTCAAAGAACATAGTGAGGTGTAAAGTTGCCAATTAAGTGACATCTGAAGATGAACGTGGATGAACGTGGATGAACACATGCATCTCTTGTTTTTCATGTTGCATTGCAAATTATTGTGTGTCCCTTTATTTGATGTTATTCATTATACAGACACTTTCCTGGCTGTGCTTTGGCACAGAGGACACTGTACTGCAGCTGCATGTATCTCCAAATTGTCCAGGTAAACTGAAAGATTAAATGTTCCTTTGTGTTTTGAGAAAATTCTGCTACTTTATCATAGTTTAGGATAGTCATTACGTGTCAGATTAGCTGAGGTCATTTGGGGTGAGTTTAGGCACAGTATGTAATGAACTGTGTGTTACACAGTGTGTAACTTTTGAGAAAATCACCCTGAGGAATTCCAAATGGAAACAGAGCAAATAGTCACTCTTCTCTTTGAGATAGTACTACTCAACAGTACTGTAAGCTGACCAGAATTCATGCAGAGGAGGGAAACTGCAGCCTTTCTTGGCATACATTTATTAAAGTGGTTGTAGTTTGATAGCTTTAAAACCCAGGGGTTAACACAAGCTCACATAATTTCCTGCTGTGATAAAGAGTGGTGACTGTGTGCCTTATTTGGTCTGTCAGACTGCTGGCTGCACACAATGTCACGATAATAGATAAGAATTCTGGCAATTTAATGTAACAAATATTGATTTTGGGAGTGTTTTGGTGATGCTTTCTTTTAATAAAACTCTTTGACTTGTTCAGGTCGTATAGTGAGGAGAACGGAGGTTCGGGGCAGAACCAGGAGAGGAGAACGGAGAGGGGAGAAGGAGAAGGAGAGAGAACGCCAGGGAAGGAGAAATAGAGACAGGGTGAATCAGATGCGGAGTGAGAGAAATCAGAACCCTCCCACAGGAAACCAAGCTAAACTTCTCTTCTCCTTCTATGGTAAAAACTCCCCCAAAAGCCACAGGATCACCAAGGGAGTAGAGTTAAAGTCCTGCTAAGTATAAATCTCCAAGCTATGGGAATGATTGAACAGATTAGAGTGTATATGAACCCTACCACGAAGAATACAAACTAGCACACTTAGCCACTATAGCCTTAAGTGCCTGATGTCACGCAAGCATTATAAATGGTGCCAGTGTACATAGACAATGTATTTATTACAGTGATCCGTAAAAGGAGACAATAATGAACATTTACTATTGCAAATGTTTGCTGTGGCAACACCTGCACATCTGACAAAACACCTATGTGATGCTCTGACTCATAGTGTACTGAAACAAACCCATTCGGCAACAAAGGTAAACACACGTCATCCCTGCTGAGCTCTGAGACTTCTGCACAATCCTGTCCATTAACTAAGCCACCACATCCAGTGATCCTCAACTACAGACGCACACACAAACACTGTGTAGAGTGTATGTAAGTCTCTAAGGGAAGTGGCTGGTTATATTTGTCTCTGTAACTCAGTCCAGCTGTATCAATGACTTCTGACAATGTCTAGACTCCATCTTACCAGCCAAGGGATCAGAGATCTGTCACTTTGATGAGGCACAGTTGTCAAAAAGGGGTTGGTGTTATCAGAGAAAGAAAACTCAGATTGTTGCTAGAGTTCACTCGTGAAACATTATTTTTTCTGTCCCTGCTTCAGTGACCACTATATGTAACTTTCTTCAAATGTCAATGCAGAAATTTCACACTGTGTTTCTACCCAGCTGTTTATTCACACGTCACATATCCCCCTTCATCACTTCACATCCTGGCCCCTTTTCACAGTGCACAGAGGTGAAAGTACCAGCTGTTTGGGTTTGTATACTAGAGCAGACTTTTAAGACCTAAGTTATTTTAATGGTAAGCCTGTACTAACCTCAATAATTACTCCAGTAGCTTTGTGTATTATAATACACTGAAATATTAATAAGTGGTGTATTTTTAGATATATGAAGCAGCAATACCTCTTCTTATGTTTCAGGAGTCGTTTCACCTCTGATGAAGTCAGTATTTGTTGCCTGGCTGCCATTTAAGGTTTGCGCATCAGCAGTTATAGTTGGTGAAATCATCAAGTTCATTAAGGTTCAGTATAAAGTTTGGACAGGGGTCACATAAGCACTTATAAGTGTGAAGAGATCCAGTGCAGTTGAAAGAAAATCTGAGTTCAACGTTAATGAAGTTAGACACACATATTTGCACCATTACAATGTAAATATATAATGAGTGAACTCAACCCAAACCAGGCCTTATCGCCCAGCATCAGTGCCCAGTCTCATTAATGCTCTTGTGGCTGAATGGGAACAAGTTCCTGAACACAGTTTGCAAAATCTTGAAAAAAGTAAAAAATTATGGAAGATGTTTACAAAATAAAGTAATGTTAGGCTGTCCACGTACTTTTTATTAAGTTTAAAGTGACATCATGCAATAGATGCTGAGGCGTGCTGGGAGTATGTGATTGCTGGGAGGACTGACATTGGGGGTAACAAAAGCGACATTAATTAATAAGAGGGTCACAGGGAGAATATGACCTTTAAAAAAGGGGGTTGTCATATAAAACCTCAAATTAAAGAGGGATGAAATAGCCGTTCTTAAGAATTACTTATGTTTTAATGGTTGTTACTTCAAAGTGTTTTGGTTTCGTTAATATTTTAATATAATATGTGTTTGTTCTTGTGATAAGTGAATTGCATAAGCCCATATTTGTTTTTTGTCCCACATGATATTCCATACTCCAGAACCTTAGTAGGTTGCATTGCAGTTTGATCTAAACAGTTGAACTAAAAACTGGATACTGTAAAAGTTGTCCAGTGCAGATCATCCATTCAGCCAGTAGGGGGAGCTACAAGATGAAAACAAGGTTGATGACAGGGAGAAGCAGGTTACTGTACCGCGACCATGGTTGTGTTATAAACACTTATAATAAGCTATAAGTTCTTATAATACATCCATGAACATGACTCCGGAAGCTTTGAAGATTGTTTGACACTTTTGAAGAGCCTGTGTGCACACAAGAAATGCAATCTCGATTTCTGATCTGTGCCTTGTGTTTTAAAACCATAAAGCACGATCGAAAGCAGGCTACTTCAAGGCAGTGACAACATAGTGAATGTCTGATGATACTTCATACCATTCAGCATATGAATACATACATGCCATTTAGTATTTCAGTGCTTGTCCACCTAGTGCTCCTGGGCAACACGGTGGTTATACGCAGAAAAACACAGTTTCCACGCAAGGCAGAGATTATTTTAACATTGACGGTCAAAAAGACAGTACTCCCAACACTTTGCATCTCTTTATCTGATGCTATGCCCATATAGCAAAATGCCAGCGATCTACCGCATCCATTTACAAATCTGTTCAATCAATTCCTATGGGAAAACACACTTTTACATCACCCTGGAGAACTGCGTCCTCCCATTCCACAGGGGGCGCTCGTTGCGTGAATGGATGGTGTGAGGGGGTTGAAAAAAGGGAAGGGTCGCGTTCTTCTTGTCGGTATTATGAATGAAAGTCTTTTCTTTTATTTGAGCATTGAAGTGGTCATTGTCAAACATTACAAGTACGGCGCTGACAAAGAGCTGAACTAAGCTCGTGTAAATTAGTTCAAGATGTCTGCGAGCGCGGTGTATGTCTTGGATTTGAAAGGAAAGGTAAGATAATGCGGCTTCGTTGCTAAGCTAACGTTAGCCCAGCCGACGCGCTCCTCACCGACGGGATCGTGATGCGGCTCAATCCGCAGCAGGGCAGCTAGCGTCGCGGAAAGGGTTGACGCGCTGTGTTAAGGCGCTGCCTTATATTTCAAGAGCGTGTGTTGCGCCTAAATAAAAGACGGGTCGGCTTCGGGAGGGGGGAAGTGACAAACGCAAGGCCACGTAGCGACAAACGGTCTGACGCCGACTAACAGAACAGGTGACGGGTTATTAGCAGCAGGAAATGTAACGAGGCTCCCGTCAACGGTCACCAGTTTCACGCCTCCTTGCCTCTATGCACAGCGTGGCGTCGGTTGTGTGATGTGCACACAAGCCTGCTGTAAATCGTGAACGTCGTCTTGTAAATTCGGCGCAGCGGTCAGTCACCGAGGCGCGTTAACGTGACAGAAGCATCACGTGTGACGTTTGTTTGCTGGTCTGACTTAGTTTAACGAAACACTGTACACAAAGTATATAAAGGCAAAAGGTATCTCACGATGGATGTTTAAAGATTAAAAAACAGTATGGAATGAATGAACACATAAGGAAATGCACTTGATTTTGGTTATATTGGCAACCCTTTGTTAACTGACCGGCAACATTTTAGTAACCATTCCAAATATAGCCATGATAAGTCCTCAGGTGTCCGCTGCTAACTGTACTGCAACGTTGGTATTGCGAGCTGAACAAACACCATATCTTCTTGTCAGGTCCTGGTGTGCCGAAATTACAGAGGAGATGTGGACATGTCAGAGATTGAGCACTTCATGACACTGCTGATGGACAAAGAGGAGGAGGGGACGCTCTCTCCGATCCTGGCCCACGGAGGAGTCCGCTTCATGTGGATCAAACACAATAACCTCTACTGTATCCTTATTGTTCACGGCATGCACCTGTACCCCAACAACCTGTCAACACTTGGTGCTTCGTGCTTTTGTGCCGCTTGGATTTTCAAATTGCATGGCTAAAAGTCTTAACGCACATCACATCAGTGGTCGCAACATCCAAGAAGAATGCCAGCGTCTCGCTGGTCTTCTCCTTCTTGTACAAAATTGTCCAGGTGGGATTGCAGGCTTTTACCTGCTTTTGTCTACAGCAGATTTTGATATTAAACAACACTAATAAAGCAATAAACTCTATATTTACAGTGATGGACAAAAAGGACTATACAATTTGTGTTCTTCAGGTTTTTTCAGAGTATTTCAAAGAACTGGAGGAAGAGAGCATTCGAGATAACTTCGTGATCATATACGAGCTGATGGATGAGCTGATGGACTTTGGTTATCCACAGACCACAGACAGCAAGATTCTGCAAGAGTGGGTACCCTCTTAGCTGCGGTCTCACCACATTTAACTTTATATACATTCATTAGAGATGCAACTACTAAACTCTTCCATGACACAGATTCATATTTGGATTGTTGTCTATAAAATAACAAAAAAACATGACAAATGCTCAACAGTCTTCCCAGAGTTCAAATTGACGTCTGATGAGCAATCAAAAAGATCTATTCTGTTAACAATTATATGAAACCAAAAAAGATGAAAATTGTAAGAGTTGATAAGCTATTATCACATAGTTGGTCATTTTACCTGATTATCAACTCAATAATCAAAACTGTCACAGTTAATCATCTGTTAGGCAACTATTTATGCAAGAATATTTGTGTTTTTACAAAGAAACACCATTTAAACCAGGTTTTTGGTGTGTTTTTGGCTTTATGTGTCCTCAACATAAAGAATGTAAATGACCGTTTGAACTTGCAGGACTGTGGTTGATGCAGACACGTAGCAAGCTAACTCTGGATTTCCCCAAGTGTTCTGAGTTCAGCAATAAGTCAGACAATCCTCCCTTACTAAGAGTTTGAGACACGCTGTTATTCTTTGATGCTTTCTGGGAACTCGCCACCGCAGACAGTTGATGTCTCCTTTTCTCTTCTCTGCCTCAGTATTTACATTTTTCTTTCTCAGATACATAACCCAGGAGGGGCACAAGCTAGACACTGGTGCCCCACGACCCCCCGCCACGGTCACCAATGCTGTTTCCTGGAGGTCAGAGGGTATCAAGTACAGGAAGAATGAGGTCTTCCTGGACGTCATTGAGTCCGTCAACCTCCTGGTAGGAACTACTTGTTTTAGAAGCCCTGTGTTGCTTAAGGAATGCCAGTCACAGTGTTAAAGGTCTGTAAACTTCCTCTTTGTGTGTGTCACAACATTAGTTAACTGATATTGCTGTGTTTTCTGTGGGCTGCTATGCTATGATTTCTTTGATGGGGTTTCTCTGGCACTCTGACCCACTTGTAATCCCTCTGTTTTTCAGGTTAGTGCCAATGGTAATGTTCTACGTAGTGAGATTGTTGGCTCCATCAAGATGCGCGTCTTCCTGTCTGGAATGCCTGAGTTGCGGCTGGGCCTTAACGACAAGGTTCTGTTTGAAAACACTGGACGTGAGTTCTCTCATAACAGACTTGGGTCATATTGTGTTAACGCATGATTTGACCTGGGTGAGGAGCTGCCTGATGGACGTTTTGATGATAATAAATTACCTTATTGAAATAAACAAGATGTCCTCACCATATCCTCATGCTAATCTGAAAAACCCTATATGATTTTCGCAAATGCAAATTGACCTAGGCCTGATTTTTACCAGTTCATGCAATGAATGCAGGTACATCAAATTTGTTTTTGAATGTAGGAGGGAAGAGTAAATCAGTAGAGCTGGAAGATGTCAAGTTTCACCAGTGTGTCCGTCTGTCTCGCTTTGAGAACGACCGCACCATCTCCTTCATTCCTCCCGATGGAGAGTTTGAGCTCATGTCCTACCGCCTCAACACTCATGTGAGTACTGTGGATCAGACACCTTCCAGCCCCCTGTGTATTCTACCAAGAGGGTCTGGTGGCTCAATAGACTGACCTATAACAAGTGGAAGTGTGTGAAATTAACACCTGCCAAGCACCAAATCCCATCAAACCTGCTGGTGTTTATCTGAGATGATGCCAGTTTATTTCCTTGGGTTCTTACAGCCTTTTAAGAATGTGCATGTTCTGAAATATTGTCCTTACAGGCCACCATATTAACCAATAAATCAGTTTTAGTAAATACAGGCAGCTAATGTTTTTGCAATTATAATCGGGAGTACAGGACACATTTTGTGAGGTACACATGTTATGAGGAAATGTGGTATTCCATGTTGTTTTTCTCTTCACTGGCCCAGCATGTAAAGCAGCCTACCAGAATAACTCTTGGTACCCCTGACAGCCAGTTTCCATTTGGTATCTGGTTAATATTTACAAATCTGTAAATCATAGAGATTGCCCTTATTTGAAGACTTATATTGAGCAATGATGTTTACAAAAACCTTTTTGGAAGGTACAGAGTCGGTAAGCTAGGTAAATATTTATACACCTAACCGGGAAAAGGCGATGTGTTCTTGGCCAAACCAGGCTTTGCTCAAATAAGGCTAAGTTGATTCATCATCTGCCAGGTCATGAGGATTTCAAGTACCAAATGCAAAGATTAATAGACATTATTATTAACAATAGAAAGTTTAAAATGGCATCAAATTCTCAATACATGTTTCATGATAGGTTTGGAAAGGGAAGTAGCACAGTGGAGCAGAGGTCTTTCTGGTTGTAGCTACTAGAAAACCACCACAAACAGATTTGCTATAGAAGCATCTTCTTAAGTGACTGACCACATTTAAACATGTAGTGCCTGGTTATATAGATGCAACAAAAAAAAACTTCAGTAGTTGCATATTTCTTTATATTTTCATATTTCAAAAGCATGCTATATACTTATACCTCCTCTTTCCTGAGCTCTTTGTCCATGTATGCTGTAGTAGATGTATCTGCCGATATAAGCTAATTGCAGATATATTGGTATCTGTGTATATTTGTGGCTGATAGGTAGCAAACAGTTGCAGTACAGAAATGCCAAACTAGTTTTGTCATTTAAAAGTAATTTGTCCACCATAGTGCACTTCTTAATTTTTCCACTGTAAAATGTCCCACTCAATATGCATCTTGATCACAATAGAAAACCCCCACAAATTTAAGGAGTCAAGATTGTTGTCTATGTTAAATCAAACATAATCTGGCTCCTGATCGGCTGATCTATCGCAATCAAGATTTTTCAGCATTGGTCAGGGTATTCAGGGTTCAAGGAAGGCTGCTACGAAATGTTACTTAACACCACTCCCACCTTTGAATTGCGTGGTTTGTGTTTTTCACCTAGATTTTCTTTAACTGAGAGCACACAACACTGATTCCACACAATGCACAAATTTGAGTATATGCCTGTTTGTGTCTTTTTTTGTTGGTAGTAGTGGAAACCCAGCAAGTTTCTGTCCTATTTTTCAACATTTTATGTTGGTTCTTGTTGCAGTAATATCTGCTGTCCACTAGGTGGTGCCTGTGTCATGTGTTATTTAACCTGACATGTTAAATGTCATAGACCTTGTGTAAAATGAATGTGATTGTGTGTTTATATCTTAGGTGAAGCCCTTGATCTGGATTGAATCTGTTATTGAGAAGCACTCCCACAGTCGGATCGAGTACATGATCAAGGTAGGTCACTTTTTCAGGTGGCACATTAGTTGCCATGGCATTTATAGCAGCGTTGTTTTTGTTGACAAACCTGGGTCCCATAGTTATTTGTAAAGAAACATTATTTGGCCGTAATGCAGTTCAGACTGGCTCAAGGAACGGTAACCATCACAGCAAAGTACCACTATATTCTAATGATTTTCAGGGACTTTGTTGTTCTTTATGTTGTGGCTCTTGTTTTCACACAGTGACAAACCCTATTAAATGTTTATTTAAAGCTGTCACTTATAACTGGTTTAAAACCACCTCACTAGGCACGACATCATGTTAAACTTGACTTTCCTGTTTCTCGTCTCAGGCCAAGAGTCAGTTCAAAAGGCGTTCCACAGCCAACAACGTGGAGATCCACATTCCTGTGCCAACGGACGCTGACTCTCCCAAATTCAAGACCACAGTGGGCAGCGTGAAGTGGGTGCCTGAGAACAGCGAGATCGTCTGGTCAATCAAGTCCTTCCCTGTGAGCAGAAGTCATGAGTCATGAGTATCATGCAGATGGTTTTAAAAAATGATTGCATAATCTTATGTTTGGGTTTGTAAGTCATACCATAACATTTATCTATTTATCATTTATATACCATAACAGTTTGCTTGTGTTTTTCACCTGTTTCTTGTCGAGGTGGGGAAAATGTCTGTTTCTGCATTTGTCGTCCTATAGTTAATGTTGATAAAAAACCTGTAAGGGGACTCGTCGTCCTTTTTAGGGTTTAACACATGAGGTTTCCAGAGTTTTGGTTTTGTATTATAGCGTTTGTGTTGTGACTTGTCACAGGGTGGAAAGGAGTATTTGATGCGAGCCCACTTTGGTCTGCCGAGTGTAGAGGCTGAAGACAAGGAGGGGAAGCCACCAATCAGTGTCAAGTTTGAAATCCCGTACTTCACCACCTCAGGCATCCAGGTACGTCCCGCACACATGACTTCTGTCCAATAGTGTTTGCATGCAATTCCACGGGCGGTTTGTTTAACCTACAATGCAGCAGCCAATCGGTAGAGGTCAAATTAATAATAGGAATTCTGACAACATTTGATCACAAGAAAATGTGCAAAATCTGTTTACAGTTGGTCAAACTGTGTTTATCATTCCAATATAGTAAACCAACCATATGGGCACAGATTGATTATCTTCATAGTCCAAATAACTTCTGGTTTCCCCGTCATCCTGGATTTAGAATTAAAGACGGGTAGCAGTGTCTCATATGTACAGTATACTCTCTCCAGAGCAGGAATTTAAACAATTCATGTTTGTCCTCTTTTTGGCCAGAGGGGGCAGTAAGGAAGCACTGTTAAACTGGCAGACTCCTTTTTTGGCAGAGAGAACATTTCTACTGTTGGAACAAACCAGAAAGGAACTGATCATCAGCTTGGACTTGGCCCTCTGCCTTTATGTTAATCACAGTGATAGAAAATGTCATTCTTAGTTACAGGTGTAAGTAGATTCATTGGATTTTGATTGTGATTGCCATGAAACTGAGAGGCGCTAATGTGTTTTCCTTTGTTTGAATTAAAATTCTTGCTGACCGCAGCCTTACACAGATGTGCTGCACTTACTGTATAATCACAGTTGTCCTGTGATTATATGTGTAGCACCAAAATAACACAAAATTAAGGTTCCCCCGTGTCTTGCTGTGAGGAAACAATGGCTACTTGGCAAACTCCATTTGAAAATGTATTATTGCCCAAAATAGAAAAAACCCAGTGTTTTCCACAGGTACATTTACATAATTACACCTCAGTTTTACACCAGACTCCATTCGACATTGGGCTTTATTATCTAAAGCTAGAGCTCCTAAACAGAAGTTACGTTTGAGCCAGAAGTTGTAAAGTACAGGTGCATTAATTTAAATGCTAGTTTTCTATGAGCATTAGACAAGTAGGCAAAACCACTGCCTTAAATAACAGTAAGAGTTTTTCTTAAATGAAAAGTCTTTAAAATGATGAATCATATAGCACAATAATGATACAAATCACAGAAAAAGATCTCTGTATTTTATATTCATCTCTGTAGAGTTTAAGTATTTCTTATAATGTATAAGCAGGCAATTTGTATATAAGCATCCTATTTTGTTACTTTAATAACCGTGTATATATTTTTTAACAATAACTTCTTTCATCAACTTTATTCTACTCGAGGGGGCTTGAATCTGTTCTAACATACTTTTATTTACTTAACTTTTAATACTGCTTTCTGTATAACCCTCATTAAAAGAGCTACGAGGTCATATTTTCCAGCTTCTCCACATTTCCTATGATAGTCAATAAAACCTTATTAAGTTGCATGGACATTATGCAGCCCACTCGGAAACAAGACGCTCAAACCCAAGTTAATTGAAATATATAGTACTTTTAATTGGGGCGGTTTTGGCAGTGTAAGAATGCTTGTCATTTTCAGTAATTTTCCAAGGTAATTTGGCAGCTGAAAGAAATAATCTTTCTCCTCCAATCCATAAATGAGCAGATGCTCAGATAAAAGCAAGTGCATTATGTCATAGTGCAGCGACAATGGCAGGTGTGGAGTCGCTTACATATATATCCATGACATAAAACCTTGTCGTACGCTACGTTAAAAGCTAAAATCGTTTCTCAGATTTAAAAAATGTCTTTAAAAGTGCACTTTCAACAATCCACTCCATTGACGCGACATGTTTCACGCTTCTTTTTTTGGACCATAGCAATGTATAAATAAAACATTTCAACATAAACACGTAACATTTTTTAAAGATGAATAAATAAATAAAAAAAAAGAACTAAATCAACATCAATAAGTCACTGTGCTCTCTTGGTAAAACTAGATCAGACTTGCTCATCTGTTTGGTTGATGGATCTTCTTTTTCTGGTTTTCTATGAACCCTTTTGGGCAGAAGCGTCGCTGCCCCCAGTCATCAGAGTGAGGTGGTCAAGTTTTACAACCGTTTTTGTGCTTACATTTTCTTTAACTATTGGCAGTATAACCCGGGATTTACTGAATTAGGCATTGAAAGAAAAAAAAAAGGCCTACATATCGCACTGATCTAATCATTTTAACATATTGACAACCGTTTATGATCAGAGAACCATGTATTCCAAGGCACTATTCAGTTTTTGTAAAATATTCTTAGCAATACTACCTTTACCAGTAAGATGATTGTTTGAGCAAGTTTTTAAAAAATTAGCACAAAGTCATCAGACATGTTTATAGGCATTTATATTATTCTGTTCTGCGATCTGAAGCTAAACTACCTTTAAATAAACCTATGAAGCTCCATCATAAACAGGCCAAATGTCAATAATGATTTTTTTTCCTTAAATTTCTAACTTCCTGGAAGGAAGCCCACCTGTAAAGGTCTAGTTCTGAAAACCGCAATGCACCCTGGGGACTTTTCAAACAATATTTTTCCATATTTCCACCGAGTGCTAGAGAAGGCTCAGTCAGGTTCAAGTAAGTGCAACAAATTTTGATTTATAGTTTGATTCTTATTTAGGAATAGTATAAGGAAAATAGCTTTGGCATTAAGGATCTACAAGAATGGACCTGAAATTTTAGAATTAGTGCTTTACTTGTAGCAGTTCACTCGTTCCCACGTTGGCCTTCACAGTACCTCCACTGTCTGTCAAGCCAAGAACTAAAAACTCTTTGCTGAGTGTTTACAATCGCACTGCGGTGCACCCACCATCTCAGAGGCAACCTATTAAGAGCCATATTCCCATCGAGCTCTCGTGTCAGTAACCTTCCCCTTATTACAGGGCAGCAGCAGACTGGGTCTCAGGCTCTAATGCAGCCAGTAATGCCACTCTCCACGTGTGAGAAGACGCTGTGAAGTGTAATTAGACACATGTAAATATCAAAGCATGTGAAAGTTCCTCTTAACTCTGCCACTAAGTGTAGAGGAGAGCACATGTGAAGTGTGTACGATGCACGTAACTGCACCTTAGAAATTGAACTAGAAATAGAGTAATCCCACACTTTGGCCGAGTGGCAATAAGAGCAGGACTGTAGTTACATTTTCAAATCTCCTGTCTTTTAGGTGATGCTGAGGAAACCCAAACAAGTTGGAAGATACTTTTCGGTAGCATAGCTTCTACCAAAAGCCTGATAAATCCAGACCACACATGTAGTCTGTACTTACCAAAACGAGATACAACAAACATCCTCCTTTCCTCTTCTCATCTTACAAGCCATAATGATATTTTGCGGAGGATGGCTTTTGATGCTGTTTTGCTGACTGCGTACCCACGGTCAGGCCGACTACATGTTTGGCTGCTGGGTTCAGGGTAGAAGTGCTGTGCCGACAAAACTCGGTGATCCCGCATCTATGTGTTTGTCGTCATGTGTCTGGTGGCCACGGCGCTCTCTCTCCCTCTCTCTGACCTCACTATGTAGTGGAAGGTAATAACAAGGCGGCCACTACCGAGGCCTTACCAGTGGCCCGCCGCCACTCGACCCACAAATTCCTGCCCCGTCTGGCCTGCCTTCGGCTGGGAACCGGCATAATGGAGACATGGCACGGCTGCATCTCCCAGAAGAGGGGTTGTGTCAGCCTTAAAATGGCAGAGCTCTGATCCCTGCTAATTGTGAGAGCGCAGATCAGAATTAAATCAGAAATAATCTTTTAAAACGTGTCTAACTACCACGGACAGAATGTTGCAGTTCCCTGCACCTGACTGGGAAATATGTGCAAAACATGTTCAGTGATGGTCAGAGTGGCAGGGTATTTTTAGAGTGTTTTTCTCGAAATTCAGCTATGTGGTAACACTGGTCTGATGAAATATCAGTTAATGGCTTGTGAAAGTTGTATCTTGATTATGCTGATGTGCATTTTTTTTCTCCGCCCAGGCCTCGAAAAACAGTATCTTACAGTTATGTAAATTCACTTTGTGTGTCCCCTAAAATCTGTTCTGTATCTGCTTCCCCCTTCTCTGTGACTCATACTACTGCTTCCTCATCAGCAGCACTACTCTCACTACAACTTGCAGCTTGCTAAGGGCTCAAAAGGGACACTCCACTGAAAATCGAATACTTGCTGCCTGTATGCTTGAAAAGTGGCTCTCAAAAGTTTGTAGTTAACGATGATCAGGAACAGTTGCTGTGTCCCAGTTGCATACTACAATACGTAATCATATTATACAGTATATGCGACATGCAAATATTTACAGGATACTTTATCAGTCATTATTCAAGAAGTAAACATAACCATAACAACCTTTGCCTGCTCCAGTTCTCAATGTAGTGCTTTCCACAGTCCACAGACATGCAAGTTGCAGTAGACGAATTGGCGGCTCTAGGTGGGAATGTATTTCTATTATGGTTTGTCTCCAGCCCCCCCCGCGACTCTGCACAGGATAAGTTTAGACTGGGGTTGGAAAATGTTTTAGGATTAGGTAGTTTTAAAAATCTTAACTTGATATCAACAAATGGCTTTTGGCATATGTGGCATGTGTTATTTGTTGCACTTAATAGAACACAGCAACCTGCCACACTTTCTGCGACGTGCAAACCTAAACATTGTTCATATCAAATAATTTAGTGTTGGAAAAAAAACTTTCTCATGGTCACACCAGTCATTCATTGTTTGTTTTCCCTTGACAGGTGCGTTACCTGAAGATCATTGAGAAGAGTGGATATCAGGCCCTGCCGTGGGTGCGCTACATCACCCAAAACGGAGGTACGTTTGGAGTTCAGTAATACAGAGTACAGAGTGCCCATATGTGTTGTTCTTAGGCAACAGTTGGGCAATGCAGTGCAATGTGGTGGGAACCAACCTTGAGCTAATGCAGTTCTATGAAAACGGGACAATGTGGCAACGTCCTGCGAAATGTGAGAAGGTGAACTTTATTTTTTTTTTTTTTAAATCTTGATCTTCATACTGAGATTACCAAGGTTGCACATGTTGGTCTTTTTGCTAATGTTGCCACTAATTGGCAAACATCCTCATCTCATTTCCTTTGTATTCCATTCATTCTGGGCGTATAGCATCAGCTGCCTCCACTTGATTTCTCTCCGATTCCCTTTTTTCCATTTGATTAAGTCTTGTCCATTTCCTCCTCAGATTACCAGCTCCGGACCCAGTAGGCAGCGCCTCAGCCGGCAGTAGGCAGGTGGAAATCAGAGGGGGCGGAGTCAAGCCGCTAATGTGCTATCAATGGCAGGTGTCAGTCATGAGACCAGAGGACTGTCACTATCTACATTTTGTCTTGTATTTGTTGAAGTAATATTCATTTCTGATCAATGCAAATATATATATATATATATATATATATATAAAAAGACCTAATTATTACGTTGTACTACTGTGTGGCTGCGCCAAGGAAAGCAGGAGTATCGTTTACATCCAACCCATACAGTGCGGAGATGTACACAAGCTATCACAAAGGGTCAAGTGGTTTAAAAGACGATGTTACAATTCTCAATTAAGGTTACTGTAATCACCTCCACAGAGGTTAATAACACACTCTCCGGTCAGTCTGAGTATGATATATTTGACATGAAGCTGCTTCGTTCTGCCACAATTCCTTTTTGTTGATTATCTGTATATATTTGTTACATTTTAATGAACTTCATTTCAGTGTTATTTGTCTAAGTGTAAGTTGAAAAGCAGTGTTCTCTTTCTTTGTATTGTCACCTCCCTGTGATGCCATTGATACATGCCAGAGCGATGCCTCCCTGCATGGCTATAGTGCTTTTTATTTGTCAGTTTGACTCCCTTTTGACGTTCAGCGTTGCAGAAAACATGAAATGTGGTCAGTCTTAGTTGCACGGTAAACAGAATACCAGTTGAAGATCCCGACACCTGTTTCCTTTTTCCCCGTCTGTAAGCACATTATTTTCAATCATTAAATGTCTATTTAGAGAAAATTGTTCCATCGTCTCCTTGCGTCATTTCATGTCATGCGTCGTCACTGCAGTCATCACAGTGAACTGTCGTAGTGTCATCTGCAGGCACCTGTCCCGCGGACCAATGAGGAACGCTGAATAGAGGGGAAAACTCTGCAGAGAGAGTCAGAGGAGGGGGTTTCCTGTATCAGGCTTGTGGTTGTAGCAAACTTTCCACCCCGTCCTGGAGGTCCTTTCAAACAGTGTTACTCTTAATACTCAGGGCCCATGATATCATAGGCAACTGAGCAGCCAGCACTCCGTAAACATGCAACAGAGCTGGGAAGGATGTGACTCAAGCTGTGGTCAAGGCTCGCAGACACGCTCGAGAGAAACGTAGGATGGACCAGCACAGACTAACTATTGTTTCACGCCAAGCCAGACTGCAGTGGTCCTGCATGAGGTCATTCCATAAGTTTGTCTTGTAAGGGGACTTGTGATACTCTTAATTCATGTGAGTCACTCTAAGCAGGTGCTGAAGGTTGAGTCCATGTCACCATAACCTGAATTGCCAGATTTGTTCTCATTACTCATCACATGATGGACTGGAGTCTGTCACTGGTGTTCCAGTGAGATTTTTTAATTTTTTATTTCTTTCCTGAAATTCTTCTTGCAGGCATCTGTTTTAGTTAAAATATCTACACGGTACACTAGGCACACCTGCTGTGCCTAGTGTAGGAACAAAATATGATTCATGCAATGTTAGCTTTCGATGTTCATGATGATTTCACGATTTGCAGACCTAATCTCTGAGCGAGTACACGTATTAAGAGTGCAGTTTTCCACGTGAATTCCTGTCCTATCCAGCAGTAATCTGATGGTCGGGTATGAGACTGGTAATAACACCCACGCAGACCAGATTAAATTTACCTTGTCTACATTCATACAGGCAACGTTACGACGGTCACTAACAAAATAATTGAAGCATCAGCCACAACACAGCCGTCGGTAGAACACGCCAACTGGTTGACGTGCACTTGACGTGCGCACTCCCTCACTTGGGATCGGTCTCTGTGATACTTGGCAGAGCATGCGAATACAGTATTTGGCACGTGATGAGGAGGTTGCGTTCATGATGCAAATTCAACCTGTGAGGCGTCAGAGGGGAGATCTGACATATACCTCATGTTGGAAGATTGCTTACAGAAGGCTTGGTTGCGTTTTATAATATACATTATAATTTATAATGTAAGTAAAAGTACAGAAGTTTTATCAGCAAAATGTACATTCAAGTATTAGAAATAAAAAACAGTCATGCAGCAGAATGTCAATTTTATATTACATATTAAATTATTGACTTATTACTGATTCCTTCTTGTGTGAGCAGTTTTAACTTTATATACAGAAGTTTAACCTATGCATCATGCTGCCTTTAATCAACTCATCATATGCTTTGCAGGTTACAATTTTGCATACAAAGTAATTAGTAACTATAGCTGTAAAATCTATGTAGTGGAGTAAAAAGAACATTTCTATCAAGCAGAAAATGGGAAGTACAGTATTTAAATAAGATTTCGTCACTGTTGAACATTGTTTTGGTTAAAAACTAAAGTATTGCTTGTAAACCAATTAAAAATACAACCAAAATTAGGAAATGTGAGCAAGGAATCAATATAAATGAATTGAAAAAAGGTTAGTGGGCAGCTAGGTCATGACAGTGAAATGTCCCTGCCATTTTCAAATTTACAAAGTCGTACTATTAAAAAAATAGATCTCTGGAATACAAACTTTGGATAATGGTATAGATTTTGGTTATAGTTAGTGTTTGTATCTGTATGTGTACAACAACTTGAATTAAATAAATGTAACCCGGTCATTTCTGCATTAACTGCATGGTTAAATAACTACGTCATTTCAGGTTTGATCTGTTACTACTAAAGAAAATAAATAAACCTTCTTATGCCGTAACTAGGTGAAAAGTTGAAGAAAAAAGCTTCACCTTTCCTCTCGGGGAGTTATTTGGTTGCCATGCCACTGTTACGCTATTGTCACAGATTTTATAGCCGATGTCTCACCGCAGTTTTGTCGATGGAAAATAACTATGGTTACGCAACAGTGTAATGAAGCAACAGATAGAGAGGTCTGACAGTGTGGCAGTGTCGACTTCAAACACAGGTGTGCCACGAGGAGCCCAGTGTTTATACACACATGGAACCCCGGTGCCTAACAACCGAGGGAGATCCTCCCTTGTCACACCAGGACTCCGATCCCTGCGTGACGTCAAGGCAGGTCGTTCCCGTCTCAGGCATGCAAAGTGCCCCCTATAATTGCCTGTGTGCGAAGTCTCGCAGCCCGAGCTGTGAAATATGAACCGTTGATGCGTCACTTTGAGACAGTAACCGGAGAAAAGGCATTTCACTATAGGTGAAGCCCGTAAGAATGTGAGCGACTTCCTCCCACAGAGACCTGAAATGGTTTTCAGCGCTGGTTGAAAAACACCAGGAGCTCAGTGTGTGGTCCGCGCTGGATTTACAGCAGGGTATTCCTCGAGTGTAGAGAAATTTCCATCCTCCTGCGTAGACTTTAGAACAATATTGGTTTAAAGAGCATATGGCCGAGTGTTCATCCTAGCAAGCCTCGAGACACTGTTGTAATCTGACAGAGTCTCCAGCCCACACGTCGCTGACAGATAGTGTGCCGAGACAGCCGAGAACAGTACGTGACAGTAGGTCATGGAGCCTCGTCAGAGCCTTCACATTGGGCCATTTACTTGCAGTGCCACGGGGTGAAAGTGCACGTCAGGGTAAACATTTGGCACCGTTGCTATATTTACTTCCCATTAAGAGATCACTTGCAGCAAGTGCTTTGTTATGTATTTGCCCTGGAAACTGACTCATCGCAGTGGAGTCCAAAGTCTGAAAGATCAGCAAGTACAGTGGAGCACGTATCTTATTATCAACCCTGTTTCATAAAACTCAGACCACATTATTACGGACTACTGGAGCAGCGGATCCCAGCCTGTGGGTCAGAGGCCCCATGAGGTGCCAAGATGAATCGAGGGGGGTCAGCAGACGATTAAAGAAATAGTTAGACATTTTGAGAAATAAGTGTTTTCGCTTTCTTGATGATTAAGATTAGAAGATCGACGTCACTCTCAGGTTTTGTCTTGTGGTTTTGAAACCAGTAAGTGTATCTTAGCATACAAGAATTGGGGGTGGGGACAGCTAGCCTGACTCTGTCCAAAGGTAACAAAATCCACCTAAAGCTTCTTGTATCTTGTTTATTACAATCTGTACAAAAACTGGACCACCATACTTCCTGGATTCTCTGCTCCCCCTCTTCCAGTCTTAGTTGGCCCAAGCTACATATTTACATACAGACAGCGGTGTCCATCCCCACATCTATTCCTCTCGGCAAGTAAGCCAATGAGCATATTTCCCAAAACGTCAAACTATTCCTTAAAGGGGACGAGGAAGAAAAAAATTGTTACAGAAAAATGTTTATTTACTTACTTTCCTCACATTTCTCGTGGCATACTTGACAATTCTGCTTCTCCGTGGCTCTAAAATGACCCTTCAAGTAGTCAAATCTGAGAAAAATCACTGCTTTTGAACTGCTCGTGGGCAACACTCGGGCCACAAGCTGATATAACAAGCACATGCAGACAGAACCTGAGCCACTTGACCTCCTCTCCACTGTGGAACCTGGACGAGGACGGCCTACAAACACACAAGAGGCGAAGCTCAAGCACACCAAAGAAAACAGATACACACAAGGAAGAGAGAGAGACACACAAGGACAACATGAGGACAAGAAGGAGAAACCAGAGAGAGAGAGACACACACAGCTGTGCTTGTGGGACAAACGGAGGGTTTGAGAGATGCAGCGGTTTTCATATGGTTTACAGTATTTATGTCAGCAGTTTTCTGTCACCTAACACAGAAATGCTGAAAATCCTTACAACTGAGAAGCTCGAACTAGGGAATATATGACATTTTTGATCAGTTATCAACATTAATTAACCGACTAATTTCATGCTAAGTGAGTTATCGTATTAATCGGCATAATCCTTTCAGCTCAACTTTATTTTAAGGGGTCACAAAGCAAGAAGGCAGGGAACCACCGTACTATGGGGCCCACTGTCACACACATGCAGCATTTCATCCGTTTTGACTTTCATCAAACACGAGAATCTTTCATCAAACACGTCTCCGGCTATTTCATGAATCACTCATAGATGTGTGCAGAAACGGAGACTCTAATCTCAGGCATTACTAACCTACAGTATGCATTACAGAGTCTGTTCTGGAAGTCTGACCTCATTTTTTTTTTTTTTTGTCTAAATTTCACAATTCTGTTGCTTATATTCCTGGAAGGCTACCCTGGATACTGTCATGGCATCCAAAACAAAAAAAAGCTCTTACTGTCAGTTTGTTTTGTCAGTTAGTAAATGTGTCCTTTTTTTTTACACGTATTCAAGCTGAAAGTCAAGAGGTATAGCTTTCTAAACATGCCCCCGGGTAGATCTTTAGCTCTCTATATTTACATGGTTGTCTTTCCTCTATGCTGTGGAGCTGCAGTGCCATGACATGCCCTGCACGGCTGAGGGATTATGTGAAAATGACATATCTATAATGATGGTTTTGTACAACCTGAGGCGAAGTCTACGGGCCAGTTTGAATAATGTTTTCTGTCTGCGACGGCACTGGTCTTGGAAAAGTAAACAACTCTCCCACCAAACAAATATAGATATGTCCGGCTTGTATGAGAAGGAAGTTGTCTTGTGAAAACAAAACGTCCTCTTTTATCAGACACATAAAAAGACTCTTCTCTGCCACTGAACAAAACCCGCCAAAATAAATGTTGCTTGAGGCAGCGTGCTAATTGAGGAGTCTTTTCTTGTAGCACAATAGAGGGTAAAATCCTTGTCTGTCCTCTTTGAGAAAGCACAGGACACCTGGCTGTTAGATGTACGTTCAAAGGCTTGTAGGAGCTCTCAGTAAACCTGTTCTTGTTTTATATTTGGATAAAACAAAAAAAAGACAAGTGCACAGCGAGCGCCGAGACACCTTGCGCTCTGGATAATGACAATAGCAATCTACAGCGGTGCCACAGAGGACAAACCTCTACTCCCCGTCCTTCAAATGGCTTTTTTTTTTTTAAACCTGCTACAAATCTACAAACTCTACATCTGGATAGTAACAGCAGTAATACACGTTGACGTGCTCATCAGAAACCTCCTAATTCACTTTGATTGTCCACCGGAGCGCCTTTTGGTTTCGCTCCCTGCTACTGAAAACATTTGCGTTTTCCCCCTCTCTCGCTGCTCTGGACATTTGATAGGCCTTGGACACCGTCCGACATATTTTCTGCTGTCTTAATGCCGGCCCGTTGCACCAAATGATATTTTAGCACAAGTGCATGGCAACAGCAAAACAAAGAGGCACAAGATGAATTCTTTGGCCGACCACTTTTTGAATTACTGATCATGTAAAAACCCGCTGTGGCTCCCAGATTGCAAACATCAGTCCTTGGAGCCTGCATGCAAACCAGTCCTCTAAATAGGCTTGTCTATTTCTGTTGGGCTGCGGGGGGAAACATGTGTTTGACATCAGTGTCACTCACTAGACATTTTGCAGTGGGGCTTCATTGTCCCCTTACAGCAACTCTACTTAAATTAACGGGTGACAATGGCTGATTTCAAAGAGTACCGGTAATTACAGTCCAATCAATGAGCTCATGTTTGAGGACAGCCCTGCTTGCTGAGGTTAAATGTTTTTTGGATCCTTCATTGTGTCTCATTTTGAATCTCTTGGGGCTGCTGTTTATACTAGCCCTTTCAAAAAGGGCTCTGGATAGACAGCTGCAAAGTAAACACACGCACAAAGTACAGCGTGTCTCGCACCACAACAGACTGTCCAAGACTACCAAGCCATGTACAACATGCTCAACATCAAACGGCACAGTCAGACGCAACTTTAAATCAGTGATTTACTCAGAAACCTGACGCGCAGTGACAATTTGGGCAGGCGAAAGTGAACAAGCAGCTTCGTCCTGCCGTAACTACTAGTGTTGAGGAGGCTCACAATCAAAACACTCAACAGGCAATTTGCTCCAGCTGTGCTAAAATGTGTGTTTCAGCAAATGAATCAGGTCACACAAGAGATTGCCTCATGAAATCTTCTGAAATTAGAATGGCATTAAAATTCAGCCCATGTAGGAAAGATACCTTTCCCAACGTAAAAGGATCACATGAAGGAGGCATAAAAAGGCGAATCAAAACAGCGAAGTTCAGGAGGATTTGCCTCCAGATCTGTCAGATTGTGACTTTTACTACAAATGAGGTTTTCATTTTCAGTTTCTTATGTAATTCAAACCCTGTTACAATGTAACATATATATATCTATATATATATATAGATATATATATATATCCCTAACGTCCACTGTTATTTAAACTGTCCTTGTTTGACTTTAAAGGAAACCCTTTCACACGACATGCACATTGACATTTGTGGTGCTGCCTGTCACACAATCCTTGTGTGGCGAAGGAGCAGAATCTCCACGTTATCCACTTCCACAAAACAAAATCTACTTTTTGGCATTTTCATACGGTTTTGTGACTCTGAGCTGGAAGTCGACAGGACGTAGGATTATTGCTGAGAAAGAGAAACCCTCTGGATGAAATGCTCACATTAAAACGCTCCTGTTGTAAAGGCAGGTGATGCTTGTGGCCTGTATCCTCATGAACCCAACCAGTTGTTGTTTCCCAGTCGCAGAGAAACCTTGTGTATTTACCTAATCAACTCATGGAGAAGAGGATTAATGAGAGGCCTGTGTGACACCAGCTCTCTCCCTCTATAATTTTCGTCCCCATTTTCCACCAAGACCACTCAATCTTACAGCCATATGGCGGTTTGCTGCCATAACCATTCACAGCTGAGTAAAAATAAACCTTTGGGACGCATCCTTGGGACAGGGGTTTGAAGACGCAATAAGTACGACTTGCGCTTGACTTTGTGCTGGTTATACGATAACCTACTGTGATTCATCCTATCTGCAGATGATTCCCCCTCATATAATTTGCAATGGGAGTATGGTCAGGGTATACAATATCATTCAGTTAAAATTCAAGGGTGAGGCAAAAATAGAAATTCAACCACATGAAGAAGTTCAGACCAGAAATAGCTTGTTTGATGGGTATATATTTCACTGGCGCAATGACGGGGTCTCTCCAGAAAGCTTTAAATGCTCGCCCCCCATTTATGATTTGGGGTCGGGTGGTTGCGCACGTGGTTAGCTTACTGTGTGCTTCTGCATAAGATACCGAAACTTTAAGAATTCAAACATCCTGCAGCATTTAGATTTAGAAAAAAAAGTCTTTAAATGTAAATTACACACATCTGCACTCCCAAAATAAACTCACGTGCTGAGAATGCCACTTATTGTTAATCTTGGCCAAGATTAATGAGATGAACTGATGCTCTTTCCTCAGTCTTTCAGGGAAAACAGCATGTCTTCACATCACAGTCTGATGTAGTACCTACTGTATATTAGGAGGTGTGGTCCGTTTACTGCCTCCCACATTGATTAACCTGTAAATGTGGTATGAGACACAGATATGGAGACACAACCTTCGCCCACCTCAGAGCAGTTAAAGAGATTACCGTCTCCATAATTATTGTGCCTGATTTATGGCCTGCAAAGTATTGTAACAGTTTGTGTTTCACAATGGAAAAACACTGTTGGCACATATGTTCATTAACAGCTGGAATCCTTTTGCGCAGACAACCTGAGATGTACAGACGGAATGTCTACCTAAGCTCTTTAAAGCCTGATGTGAGGACTTCACAGGAATACATCTTATTTTTAAATTAACAAAACAAGCTCTTTACGAAATGACACAATGGCTTTTCAGGGAGACTGATAAATCCCAATGTAGGTTTCTAGACAGTCGGTTGATCAGTCCACCATTTTGGTCCAGACTGCTGTGAAATGTTGCACAAACATTCATCGTACCCAGAAGTTGAATCCTACTGACTTTGGTGATTCCCCTGACTTTTCCTACAGCTCCATAATGAGATTTGCACTTTTGAGTTTAATAGCTCAACAACTGTTGGATGGATTTCCAGGAAATGTGGTGCGCACAGTCACGTTGCCTTCTGGATGAACTGTGATTACCTCCCTTAACGTTTCATATAGCACCATCAGGTTAAAAATAGTACAACTTTGGTTTATGACCAAATAATTACAAAACAAATAACATTCCCATCAGCCTCAGCTGTACTTTGTGTTTAGTACTAATTAGCAAATGTTACCATGCTAACAAGTTAACCTAAAATGGTTTAACATGGTAAACATTATACCTGCTAAACGTTAGCATGTTAGCATTGTCATCGCGAGCATGTTGGCATGCGGGTGATAGCACAGCTCAGAGCACCGCCGTGCCTCACAAGTACAGTCTCGCGTAGCTGTAAGTCTTGTTTCATCTCAATGAGGACATCTGTAATCCTTCATTTCAAAGGCAAGAATACAACCAAAGCTGGATGTAAAGGGCTTTCACTTGACTTAAAAGAAGATCTTCCGAGTAAAATTTCAAAAAGGTGGCGAGAGACCTGAATATTTGTCAGTGAAAAGCTTGACCTTTTCACCCCGGGGTAACTGAATTCTCCTCTTTCAGCACCGTCTGAAAAGCTTCAGCTGCCATCCGTCAGCACACCAAAGCTGAGGTTGTAGTGCTGTGATCACTATCTCACCATCTACACATAAGGGCAATTGACTCTCATGCCCACAGGAGAGCATAACACACTCAAGAGATAAATTACAAGTCTGAATCAAAGACCACGACGCCACGTGTGTGAGCAGGAAATCGTCGCAAAATAAGGCGTCCCTGCTAACATTTCAGCAGGGTGGATATGTTATATTAGATGCGCTTCCTCATTGTTTTAACAAGAATATACAATGGATCTTTTCCTCGTATCATCACGGGCATTGTCATAGTCTTAAATAAATATGAAGGAAGTTATTATAAAAAGTTATGCGAATCACCTGGCTGCCACTGTTCTACCCAACAGGACATGTAGTTGAGTCACAGCTTGGGACAGCATACCGATGTCTTCTCTCAACTACACAGGAAAACCTAGTCCGGTTTTGTAAGACTGACTCTGAGTTTAAATATGTTAAAAGGCACCACGTTAAAAAAGGCTTGTTGGTGCATTCAAGGAAGAGAACACTAGGCAAATGTGGATTATTCTGGTAAAGGATGTAAACCTTTCTTACAATAAAGGATTGTTCTTTGGTTGCCAAGCAGTCTTGGAGTATATTGGATCCTTGAATACGCCAACAAGAGTTTCCAAAACTCTTCTGCATTACCAGGGAATGACAATGTAACTTTAAGAAACAAACAGTACCCTAGAAGATAAGTCAATCTAAAAATGTATGTTGTCAACTGGAAAATAGCCGCCACTAAAGTGTATAATCTAACGTAACCTAACCCACAGGTATCTCTCTTTAGGTGTGTATTTGTATGTGGAAGTGGGGAATCAGAATCTATGAATGGCATGGAAAATTCATGGCACTGCCAGAAAAAACACACAGGGAATAGAGTTGTTTGAGCAACAGCCTCTTAATTTAGGTGATGGGTCCAGATCTGCCTGCGGGACACCTTTTATTACCTTAACGCTGTGTGAAAGGTTTGAACATTAAAGTGAATTATTTCGCCTGCCTCCGTCTTCCTTTCTCCCTCCATCTGTCACATAATAGCTTGGATATTCCCACCTCTTCCTTTTCCTCCGCATACATACACACCTGACAGGACAGGTGAAGCGAGGCAACAGCATCCCTCAGGGCTGAGGCTCCTCTCCTTTGATCCTCCACAGCAGATATGATCATTGACGGGTACACCCCCCCCCACCAAGACCTTCAGAGTCATCCCTCTCAATTCAAGCTGTGCTAATCTCAGTGATCTTTATCTCCACTCTTAAAAAGGTCCAAAGGACAAAGAAAAAACAACTTTGTGTCTCAAAGTTCAGCAGAATCTCTTCACCTAAACCCTAATGAGGAGTTTCACTACCAAGGGATGCAACGGCTCAGCTCTGCCACCTGTTTGTGTGCTCCGCTTTCCAACGGAGGCTGAGGGTGAGCCAGAGTTCCCCATTTGTGTCAAGCTCATAGCTTTTAAACAGATGCCGGACCCGCTGTAGCCAAACCAGCCTCACTTTTAGTGTTGACCCATGTGGTAATTCTATTTAGCTTCTTACAGACCCCGTTAAATTGACCCAAATGGCTCGAGCCAAATATATCAAGCAATTTCAGTTTATATGTAGTCGACTATAGTGAGTCACTTTTAGATTTACCAGTGTGCACAGGTTGGTTTGAAGGAATCCTCCAGGAGATATATTTTGAGGATGATTTAAAACTCAGGGGACTTGTGCTCCGTTTTGCCACTCTACTCCCACAGGAGATGTGTTAAAGTGTTTGAGTTATATTGTTAGCTTGTGTGGGAAAGTCTTCAAACATGTGTTCCCTCAGAATGAAAACTCTGTATGCCGTCCGTTGACTCAATCTGCCGTACAATGTACGACATCCACTCCCTCTGCCTCTTGACAGAAATTGAGTGACAGATACATTTAAGCCACAGTGGAGAATTAGTGGAGTAGTAGGCGGGTTACAGAGGAAGAAATTAGTCAAATGTGTTGATTGTCCTCTTCTAATTTAGCAGAACATCCCCATAAACTCATCTGCACTCCCTCTTAATCATCTATTACCCTCCTACATGGACAACAACAACACAAAAGCCCATTTCCCTCTGCGGATGGTTAGCTGCAATGGTTTTGTAATGGCTTACACGTTGAAATGTCTTCTTCTATTTTATAGGAAGAAGGAAAAATAATAACAGCAACATTCCTGAGGGGCTGTAATTTTCTTCCGGCGGGTAAAAGTTGTCCATTATGGTCAGGGTCAAGGGATACATGCAACCCCGTCATCAGGGCCGCGTGGTCGGCCACATCAGAACCGCCCGTCACGACCAGTGGAAAGGCCCTGTCTGTTAGCGCAGCACACAGCCAATCACCAGCCAGCGGCCCCAGCGCCTCGGGACATTTGCCCCCCCTGACCACGCCGCGCTCTAATTTAAGCACACATACTCCATTTGAAATTACAGCATACGTACCCACCCTTCCCTGCAATTTACATGATTTGCACGCTGGGGAGAAGACAATGCCGATGCAGTAGATACTCAGGAGGTTTCTTTTTGTTTTGTGCAGATTAGCAGAGCAAGCTCAGAGACGAGCTCATCAAGTTCACAGGAAAACAAAAGGCATGTGCGCCCAGACAAAAGTTACATCAGGAAGTTATATGTTTATTCTTGACATGTAATGAATCACTGAACAACAGAAGTCACTCATTCACTCAAGCAATTTGCCCATATCAGATGGCACATCAATTTGGCCGACAGGTTTTTGAACGTAGCGAGAGGCGTTGTTCAAAACTCACACCATTTCTGCGCCAAAAGCTTATTTCATCCAGATGTGCAACAAAAACAAAAGTAATGAGTTTGACACTGGAAAACCAAGTCTGTTCTTTTTCTCTTTCAGTTTGAGCTTTGGAACATTTTAATGTCACAACAATAGTATGAAGATTCATCAAGTAAAACATGCAATGTTTGATGGATGTGAGACACAAAATACTTTATGAACAATGCTAAACAGCAACATAAATCATTAATAGCAATATAATTTTCCAGCTGGCAGGGTAATGAATATAAAAATTAGATTTTTTAACAAGGTTAGACTTTTTTACAGCCTCCAAAAATGTTTGCAACAAGTTGTTCCTGACAAATTTGCTTAGAATAGTAAATATGCCTCTTTGTGCCGCTTGGCAAACTAAATGTAGCTAAATAGAAAGTGCTAGCTAAACTGTCATTAGCTAGATTTTTCTTTGAATGTCTTTTAAAAACTGCACTAATTCATATTTTTATGTTAACAAAGGATTAAATGACTATATGTGATGTGAAAAGTGTCACTTGTTGTCACGCACCGGCATAGCGGAGGCAGGAAAGAGGACCCAAACCCAGACAGCTGAGGGCAAGCAAGTCCGGTTTATTTAAACAGAGACACTTACAGGCAGGTGAGGCAGTTAACGTCAGCGTCCAAGTAGGAAACGGAGCGGGGGGGAGTCCACGGGGGGGAAGCGAAAACACAAGAGAATCCAGAAGACAAACTGCAGAGACGCACACGTGACGACAACAAAGGCACATATGTACAGACACAGGTGAACGCCGGGGACAGGTGGAAAGGATCAATACAAGGGGGACACTAGCGAGGGCAGGAAACACGACCAAATAAGGAAGGAAGCAGAACAGGGAAGGAAGCACTGGACACACAAAGGAAGCACACAAACCAGACACACACACACACACACACACAACATAAGACCGCTGGGCGCGACACTTGTATTGATGAACCTGAAGAGAATTATCACCCATCTCCACAGTTCTGCTGCTAAATAGACAGACATTTCTCTCAGGAAGTGGTGGAAACCAAACCAGAGCTAAAGGGATAGTGAACATTACTCCTAACCAACCAACTAACTTACCAGAATAAAATTAAACTATACTCAAATAGCGAACATGGACAGAAGAATTTGCAGAGTGAAACCGAAGTCTGATTGTGACTGGAAAAAGTGTTTGGACTATTCATGCATCAGCAAATGCATGCCAGAGTCTATCAATGTTTTTGTACCAACATGGACGCTCTCTTGCACCGTGTACGGTGCAGCAGCATGAGTAAACACACCCCACATATCTGACTATCTCTGGTGGAACAAACTGTCTAAAAGAAGGGTTTAGGTCACGCAAGAGTACAACCTCTTTTATCTAAAGGCTTGTGTTGGACTGCGCTCAGCTTCATCAACTCTACAATCTAGAGTGGAATTTTACAGGTGCTTTGGGAATGCGAGGCTCCTCTCTGCAAAACAAAACCCATCTTCACACCTACACACTCTCAAACCTTCATAGTTGTTGTTGGACCTGAAGTTATTCTGCAAATCTCCCTCTGAGGCGTTGACAGAGAACACCGTCAGGATCTCATAAGGGCTGTCTTGTGTGTAATAGGTGCAATGAAAGACATGACAATCACACACACACACACACACACACACACACACACACACACACACCTCACGTGGGAATGCCTTGAATAACACACAGCACTGCACCGCCTGGTGCATCCTGGGGTAGACGTAGCAGCGATGATTCATTGCGACAAGCTGGGAACCTGTAGGTGCAATGTGCTTTGGAGTCTTGGTATTTTTACAATCAGATCCAAACATTGTCACTGTGGCATTTGACTTTATTTTTAGAAGGCTTGTCTGTTATGCTTTTCATTTGATGTTTATTAAGTGTTTAATTCTGAGAAGCGGATTCCACGAGTGCATTCAAAGTAATGTTTTTACTTTGCTTTTGACGCAAACAAAGACGCAGTTGTGCAAGAACGGTTGTGTGCAAGCAATTGGCAGGTGTCTTCTTTTGGTCACCAAGGAGACAAAGATATTTAAGATAATAACCCAGGCCAGTCGCTCCCAGCGTATACCTCTGCAGTTCCCAGGTGGTACATTGAAAGATCAATAAAACGCATTTAATTCAACAAAAAATTATAAATTGTGCTTCAATTAAATAATATACCCATATATGTTTGTGTTAAATTGAAAAAGAAAACAATAGGATTTCATGAATAACCAGTAAGCTACCCGTCCTGAGCAGGATGCCATCACTTGTTGCAGTTCAGTGTGTATAGTGAAAACTAGCGAATGAGCAGAGAAGTCGAAATAGTTCATTAAAAGTGATGAATAAACAGTTGTTGTAGCTAAAAGCATGGATAAACAGTTACATAGTTGGCTAACAGTAACAGATCAATTGTTTGCTGGAAGTATGTAATGGATACATGGTTGAAACGCCCGGCTTTCCACTAATCCAAGTGGTAGTTTTTTTGTTTTTACTACTAATAGCATCCAAGCCAGTACAGTACAGTAACAACCAGTTTATAATTCATCCATAAGAACTCTTTGGGAGCATGTGGTGTTGATGAAGTTTAGCTCATCTGGGCCTGTGGGGGTACATCAGACGAAAAAGGTTGGGAAGCACCAACTCAGACAATACAATAATGACAGAATTATTTTCATCCCCAGTGAACTGATTTCAACGTGTCAAACAGGTTTTCCAGTAGTGAAACTCCGCTTTCATCCAGAGCAAGTGCATCATACATGGATGTCACCTTCACAGCTCAAGTAAACTGTAAACGTGCTTTGTTCCGTGACGTGATTCATTAATTTACTCAGGTGTGTTGAAGGGACCACAATGCTACGTTATCGCACAGTAAGTGCTTTTGAAGAGGAATTTGTTCATTGTCACATAAGATGGAGAGCCGTGGGGGCCTTGGCATTTGAAAAGGCCATATTTGAGGGCCTCCTCTGTGAGTGTTTGCCTTCAAGGACAAATGAAGCCATTGAGTCCCCGCGAGCTGTGAATGAGCTCCTTCTGCACACACGGGCTTTTTGAATGCACATCAAAACAACCTCAGCAAACCCAGGGACGCATTCCTCAGGCGTTTAATGTGAGAGCAAATAGGCCACCACTTCAATAAAATACCTCTTGGATGGAATTGCATAAGTCTGAAAATCAAGCGCCGGGGTGAAAATCAGGGAACACCAACGGCCGACGGTTTACCTGAAGTTTTTAAGCACTATTTAAAGAGAGGGGATTTACTGCGTTGACAGGTTTACAGCGGACATACATTAAGCTGGTGTGTGCGAGCGTGCAGACGCCTGTTTGAGGGAATTCTGAGGCTGTCGCGTCGCTCGATTTCAAGATGCTGATGAGTGTCACCACCTCGGGGCAGAATTCCTTCACTGAATATTTGCAAAATATACGGAGGAGGAAGAAGAAAAACGTTGGCCACGCGACTATTTTTACATGACGTCTTTTTGAGGTTGAAAAGACAACAACAAGTTGAGCCCTGCAAAGGCCACCCTATTTTAATTATATTGTCCCCCGAGCTCCCCCTCCCCTTTCCGCAAACCCCTTCCCTTCTCAAACACACACAAAGCGGCATCACGTTACACGCGAACATCCCCGCTACCCCGCGCCGTGTCACTGCACAATCGGCAGAAAACATTTTATTTTTAGCGTACGTACGTGTTTGACTTCTGCCTGTGTGCGCGAGGCTGAGCGAACAGGCAGGGGTACATCGCTGTAAAACATTTTAACAACTCAGGCTTCGTTGTCCAGTTTGGGGTTTTTATGATCTGTGGGCGGTCTGCTTGAGTTGAAAGTGCTTCCAGTTCCACCAGCATCCAAGAAAAGACGCAGGGCACACGGTGTTCTCAGCATAACAGGTGTAACTAGTTAAAGCTACTTTGGTTACTGTACAATGGGTGGACGCTGAAGGTAACACTGCCCAAATTCTGTTCATTAATTAGGGATTAAAGGGACATAATGCAACTTCTAATTCACGTTTTACTGATCTGTAGAGGAATGTGTCAACAATTTGCAGTACGAGTGTCAGATTATCGCAACCTGTATACATGAACATGAAAGGCAGAAACAACAACTCAAGCAATAATATATGTCATGATGCCCAGTCAGATTTCTTCAACTTTGACCGTTTTGAGTCAGAAATGTGTTGTTGCAACATCGGTTACCGTCTTCCACTGTTGGACTGTTGGAAGGAAAGAAAATGCATTTACAGTTAAGTGTTTGGTTGTGTCATGTCATAATAAATAATGACCCAGAACAGCACTGCCATTATTTTGTATTTCATTTTATTTATATTTTTTAATTGCAATTTTCTTGAAATGCTTATTGCTGGGCAGCGATCTTTCTTCCATTTTAATGGGGAACTGGCCAGAAAGTGAGATTTAGAAGCCAGAACTCTGAGGCTGGCAAATGGATCTGAGTCATTGGGATTGGGTTGACAAGTCTATTAAAGGCTTAAATATATAATGTATTGTGGCCATTTTGTACGTTGGGGAAAGTAAAGTCTTAGTCATAGGATCTTTATCCTCCGTATGAGTAATTTTCAAATGCTTTAACCATGAGTGCAGTGAGCATAAGAATATTTTGGATTGCCCCTCCTATAACAGATCTGATCACAGCTACAACAATGAAGGAAGGCAGGGTCATTATTACTTCTGACAAGCACAAGTCACATTTTCTCCGTGACCACAAGCAAAACACAAGTAGCAGCCGTTTCTTGTGCTTTAACCCCTTAAAGGATAAGTCCGGTGAAATTCTATATTTGCCTTAGTGTCAACAAATGAAACCAACAATTCCTACTAACAAGTGGTGTCTGTGCAGCTAAATCCTGATATAGTTTACTCCTCATCTCTAACAGAGCTCCATTGTTGTCCAAAAACGATTGAAAACAGATCAATGAGCAACACTGTGAACCACTGCGTGACGTGGTCCTTCATTGAACCTTCATTCATTGGTCCGTCGCTGTAATTTATTTTGAGTCAATCCGACAAAGACCGTCCTGCCGCTGGAAATTCTCCCCAACAGATGCACCATCTACTCATATTTGAGAAGCATTTGCTAAAAACTACAGTTCCCCAGCTGTTTGCTTTTTTTTCCCAAAAATAAAAGTATATATTTTTGACCTGTTTGAGAGAAAGAGAGTAACACAATTTTTGGTTTTGGTCTTTTCATGGGATTTGTTGACAAAAAAATATAGAATAGACTGACTGTATCCTTTAACAAGCAGAACCCAGTTTAACTGTCGCTCAGCGGTGAGTATAGTAGTATAAGTAAGTATAGGTTGTTTAAATGCACAGCACCTAACAATTCTATCCAATTCTACAATAATTCTATAATAATTCTATGTAAACAGTTTTTAACACACCGAAAGTCACTGTAGTCACAATAGTCACAAATCACAATAGTTGCTTATTTTGCCAGAAGAGTGAAATAATTTTAAAAAAGAAAGAAGACTGCATTATAACGTTTGTGGCTCTATAAAGTCGGATCCCTATCACTTCACTTTTTGAGAGTAGATGCTAAACAGAAGAGGTTAAAAGTTCAATAACAGTAACCATTTGTCGTATTTGGGTGCACGCAATGTAATTGGGTAAAATATTTCTCAATTTCCACTTTGGCCTGGTGAAAGGGATTGGGATTCAGAGAATTCATCAGATATTAAATATGCTGCCAAATTGTTGCAGGATTATCTATGCTGTATTACAAAGTACAGCGAGAGTCATTCTGCTCAGCAGTATCACTGGAAGCAAAAAGAACAAGACTGCACATGGTTTGTGCTATTAGCTATTACTAATCAAAGAGGTATTTTAATATGAAAGGGGACAAAGAAGGGATAATTGCTGCTGCTGTATGCTGGGACTTGTCTAATGACTTTGCTGTCCATCACATCTTCGGAGGGCAGACACGTACGTATTTGCGTCTCTGCTCGCTTTACGACTCATCGTTCGGGGCAGGATCACGCATGATGACCACAGTGCCAGTGTTAGGCAATTAGCACATGTTTCATCTGTGAGGTTCACGTGACCTGCAGGGCTGCAGTCGGCCTACACCTCGCTTTTGTTTTCCAAGCCGCACGATCACCCAACGTGAACTGTTTGCAAAAGTCATGGCCTTATCTCGGGTTTAGAATAAATAATACATTTGCTATAGATGTTATTGAATCTGGTAATGTGTCAGTTTTTAATCTTATCTACAGCAAGCGCAGATTGAATCCACGGCAAGGAGTTTTGTGACGCAGCGAAATAATGATCTGCAGGTCTCCTCGTGTGGTTAATCTAATCTAACAGTGCTTATAGGCACCCAATTGTCAAAGACATTTACTGGAGCCGATTCAAGTTATGTTTTCCAAGTTTTATCTTTTTACCAAATAAAATGTTAGTATGTGCTGTTGACTGAAGATTTCTTTCTGTTCTAAAATAATTTCTATTCATTTTGGAGAGGAGAAACACCGAGGGGTCTGTTGCATAATGCTTCTGAAAGAGCCAAAGTCGTGAGAAATACAGCCAAAATAATTATTATTCTGTCAGCTAGGGTCACATGAACCTATGACCTATTAGAAAATACAAATGCAAAGAAAAAAGAAACAATCTCGAAGATCCAAAGATCCCATATTGGCTAAATTCTGTTATCGCGAGTGAATTGGGTTTGGCAGGGAACGATAAACGGCACACCCGTGGTTGCGGTTGTGGTGACTCACACGCAAAATTCGAGCTGCCGGCACTACAGCACAGCATATTCACACTCGCATATCTTCTCACACAGTAAATTAAGCGCAAGCGTCCAGAATATTCCAGTGTTTCAAAATGATTTACCGCCTATCGCCTTGACAACTCCACTGCCCTGTTAGTCTGTTTTTCACCAGAAGGTGACAGGAACCCTCCAATGTGTTTGCAGTATTTACCTAACAGACAACTTGTACTTATTCTAGTCAGTTCGCCTTCATCATAAAACATTAATTTTCTCGCTTACCTTTTAGTGAGGTATCTTAGCCATGCAGTTTGTTTTATTTATTAAGGCCTTTCTTCTTCTTTTAAACAGCATCAACAGTTTTTATTTATTTCCTTGTTTTTCTTTGGCGTAACCAGTCGTCTTAAACTAATTGTTTCTGGAAAGCACAAACAGATTCAGCTCCATTGTATTGGGGTGGACTGACAAGTTTCAAAGCCTCGGCACATACAACCTGTCAGCTAGACATTATATATTACAAACTTTCAACCGCAAATATGTTTTGTAAGTAACCAAATGCCGTCCTGAATTACATAAACATTGCTAACTGTTGTATCTGCCAAGTGACAAAATGTTGATACTGGATGCACCAGCAGCATTTTTACTGACAACCGATTTCATTTATTTTCCTTACAATGTTAACTTTTGCAATAGGATATCCACTCGTAGAAACTAAAGCATGATAAAAACTTTATTTTCCCTTTGTTTTTTTACACTAATGTTTAGGCACTCACAGCACTTTGTTAACATTAGGGAAAGATTCTTGGTTGAATATGAAGCAGGAGACACAATGTGTTCTATATTAACATTTAACTACAAGCAAAACCGTAACCACGTGCTTTTGTTGCCTACTACAACTTACTTAGTTGGCAAAAATATAAATGTAAATTCAAGACAGGGTTGGCACAAAACGGTCCTTTAACTTCACTGGTACCCGTTTCAAATTTGATTAGCAGGTTTTATCGATTATTATAGAGTCTTTGCTGCTTCATTTGACGGCACCTTTCCTTCTGGACTGTTGCTTCCTTGATGCAACTTGAGATCTTCAGGCAGAAATGTCCTGACCTTTCTGGAGAACACTAATCTCACTCATTCTGTTCTTAAAATCCTTGGCTTTATCTGCATTTACCTCCTGTTGAGCGTTGCAGGCTGAGTACAGTAAAGCAACTTTAACTCGAGTCAAGTTAAAGCATGCTCTTCCACACTTTGAGCATAGCAGGATGACAATCAGCCTCAGATAAGACATCACCTTGGAAATCCAGAGGAAGCAGAAAGTCATACATTGTGCTGGTCAACACAGATTCATTCTGATCTGTTTGATTTGTTAAATCAGAATTCCTACCTGACAAACACCAGTTTCATATTGCCTGAATGTTTTTCTAACAATACAAATGAGATTTACTTCTATTGTCATTCTTGATTAGTTTGGAGACCGAGGGACCTCAGGGCTACAGCTTCGTTACCTGCACTTAGTGTTTGGTGTTGATGGGGGGGGGGGGTCACTTTACCCGAGATGCTATCAGATGACGGAGTGTTTACCTCCATTGGTGTTTTCTGTAATTAAAGAGTTTGGCTTTACTAAATGCTGTGACCACTAATCACTTCAACAACTGTTGTCCTCCACTTGCCTTTTATGGTCTCGTGGATGACACAGTCATCTGAATATAAAACCTTCATTTCTCTGCTGCTAATTACAAGATGAATCAGCCGTCTTCCTCTAATGTGTTTTTAATAACATCGTATCTTTGAAATGGGACACCTCTGCACAAAATCTGCAGCCTACGGGATCGCCGTGCCTAAAGGAAACCACTGAGAAGCCTCGACCGTGTTAAGCTGCACAGCTTATCTACAACACATCTCCAGGGCTGCTTAAAAAGTCTGCAATTATAGGTTGTCACAAAGAAAGAGATGATGAGTTAAGCTGAGCTGCTGGAACAGCACGAGCTTATTTTAAAGGTTACAATTTACTTCAAACATTGTTCTAGCGCTTTGCCCCTTTCAATCCATAACTTAAGAATCGTGTTAGTAGTGCAGAATAATAGCACTTTAGGATTAAGTCCTCCAGCTTCTGATGTTGTCAACAGAAAAGAATCAGAAAAACGTACTTGCTATCACAAGGATTTTTGACTTTGACATGGCTCACACAGACCACACAGAGAAGAAAACGTAGCCTGCACGTAACGTTAAAAATACAGTTAATCACA
>JAVQJF010094634.1:0-14688 GCA_036023855.1 Gadopsis marmoratus
CTAAATAGGACTTGAACCAGCTTAGTGTTGTACCTTTTTAATGCCAATTAAATGCTCCAGTCTCTGTAATAAAATGTGGTGGTCAATGGTATCGAATGCAGCACTAAGATCTAACAAGACAAGTACAGAGACAAGTCCTTTATCTGATGCAATTAGAAGGTCACTTGTGCCTTTCACCGGTGCGGTCTCTGTGCTATGCCATAATTTTACCCTTATTTCTGTCACTATTAGAGCACATATTAATCCCCATGAATTGTTGTTTAGCTCATGGAAGCTGTGTCAGTGTTTTAAATGACTGCACAAAGTGAAAGCTGTCATGTGATGTCAGGAAACGAGTCATCTCATACTGCATGTCTCATAGCTTTTCCACACTCAAAGTGTTCTCCTGGCAGGACAATTCTGAAAATCTAGATTATTTTAGTTTGACTTTTAAAGATATTCTGAAATATCCTTCCTGTGCTCCTTATGTTTTATTAAAACTCTGTACTGAAATGCCACCTGACAGCAGTGACTGTGTGTAAATATGAGCTGATATGTTAAGTCTCTCCTCAGGGCATCTTTCTATTTTCTCCCCTGTATTTAGAGATGTGCTGGCAGATCTGCCACTGGAACTACAGGATGAATAAAAAATAAGGAGAAAGAAGCAGAGCAGTAGATAGAAAGATAGATAACAGGGGAGGATTAACAGAATAGAACTGAAAGAAAGTAGAGGTAGAGTATGATACCCAGATGGAGAGAGGAGGAGAGAAGGTGACAAGAGGAGAGGATGTTGTGTTGGTGAATATTCTCACTGTGCGCATCACAAGACTTTGTTGTAGATATGTAATTAGTGTGGATCAAGTCAAAAATGACCAAGAAATGCTAATTTCAGTGCCCACATTTGTGTTTTTGCCTATGACTTTCAGAGGTAAAATAACATGCAGTCAATAGGACAGCTGAAGGGCTGTCTTGTTGCTTTGAGGCAGAACATTCCAAAGCTGTCCTATTGATTAAATAGTTACATGATCTGAAATAGGACAGGTTTGTCTACGACTTGATGTATCAAATGTGTATGAGAAGTGACAGTTGTGGAAGTTACATGGGTTGAAGTCAGACATTTTAGGAAAAAGAAGAGGAGCAGAGGACGCTAAATAGCAACTAATTAGTATATAAAAACTTGAACTTGGTGCCATCTGTGCTGCATCTTTCCTTGTCATTACCTGACACCCCCACAACAACAGGAGACTGATATTGAACCTTTTCAAAGGCTGACTTGGGTTTTAAAGTTGAAACTTTTCTTTCTTTACTTTTGTTGCAATGCACAGAGCCAGTATGTGTTAAAAATGAGATCGTATAATGAAACCTGGAGGTGTCAGACTCACTCATGTTATGACCTTTTAGGACCTTTGACCAATCACGTGACATTTGCGGAGGATGGAGGAGAGGGGCCTCTGGTGCTGTTAGCCAGAGGTGAGCTGTGGCTCTGTGTGGCTGCTGAAATGCCACAAAACAGCCTGTAGCTCTGTGGGGGGGGCACAGATACGCCACAGAACATTTACCTACAATTCTTTACAGCGAAGGTAATTTTTCTATGAATAAGTGTATTTTGTTAACACTGCTGTAGACCTATGAGTCAGCATTTCTGTGCTGATTTCTCACCAGATGCGAAGCACACTTAGAACGGTGTAACGGTTTTGTTTTTTTTCACACGTCCGAAACTGCATTCAACACAAGTAGACGATGTGTTTGAACAGTCACCATCCACATTGGAGCTGTTTCCTGAACAGCAAACATGTGATACATGCATGTTACTATCCAATCTGGCCTTGTTTTAGTGCCATGGCATCAACCTGGGAGATGACGGAAGAAGGAGGGGCAGAGAGGAAATGTGACTATGTTTGGCTCTTATCACTAATCCGGTGTTTTGAAGCAGTAGAAATCCTCTAAGGGCCATTTATTACAGTGCACATGGCTCCAAGGCCAGATCAAATGTTTCCATTTCTCTCACTAATTTATTCATCATTTCTTCTGGTTATTCAGGATTTAAGAATATCATGTTTTTTCACTTGCAGGGGAAAATGGCTACACATCAGAGTGATTTGAGAGAGCATTCTGCAAGGTTCCATATTGCTCCTCTTCATTAAGCAAATGTTTACATTATGATACATCTTACGTTATTAGTACACCCTCCCCGAAGGGCCGCGTTGCTGTAGTATTGGTCCACATTTCCTTAAGCAGTGAACTGGGGGCACAGGTGGGTGTGACAATCATGGCCGATCACATTTGTGCCCCTTTAAATCCCCTTTACACACTGAGATCTCCTCGTCATGACGCCCTGACAGCCGGGGGAATCCTGAGGAGAGTTTTCCTCAGAGGAAGCTTATTATTGTCTGGGATGTGCAGAGTTTAGAATATGAATACAGCAGGTCACATACACCGCCAAGTGCAGATAATAACCATTTTTTAAGATAAATTCATGATTCTGATGCATGTTGCAGATCAGATGGCCACCATGTTTTCCATGTAATAGAATTTGTATCACAATGATTACAGTTTTACATGCAAGGAAAATTTCAATCTCTATCACATTATGTTGCTCATCAAAGCCACACGTCTATCAGTAATATAATTAAAAATGTGGAGCTCCAGGCGGCACTTTGGTAAAACTTGTTAAAAAGACGATGATGGACGCTGTCATTGCCCTGGTTACCTGGTGTCACCGGGAGAGTGTTGGTAGGTACACACTGCCCTGAGGGTGCAACTAGCAAGGCCTAAGCCTTTTCATGGAGCTGTGTGATCTGCTTTTACTGTGTCTGTTTACATGCCTGTTGATTTGCAATAAAATACATTGTAGAATAATTAACTAATGGAGGTTATTTTTGTGTTTGGTTATGTGGCCAGTCTGCGTCTGTAGCAGGGATCCAGCTTTGCACGGGGCCACTTCCCCTCAACATATCATGTCCCTACTCTGCAGTCGTGATTCATGTTACTGTGACTGTTATTAGGTTGCACCGGTCGTACTGTACTGTGGTGTGTGTGTGTGTGTGTGTAATGGTAAATGGAATCTTATTTATTCAACGCTTTTCAACCGTTGAAACAGTTCCCATAGTGCTGTGATAGTAATCTAAGCTAAACAGTAGTCTAATTCACCCATTCACACACCGATGGGGACACAGCTGCCATGCTGGCCTCCACCGGGGGCAACTTGGGGTTCAGTGTCTTGCCCGGGGACACTTCGACATGTGGACAGGAGGAGCTGGGATTGAACCACCACTTGGACAACCGCACTACCCTCTCAGCCACAGCAGCCCCTATGTGTGTGCGTGTCTACGCCTGTCCTTCACCGCGTCAAGGGGACTTCTCCCTGTGAGACATTGTGGCTTGTATGAGCTGTCGCACACTATCAATTTTATACTTAGATGCACAGAAAAAACGCGCAAGTTGACCTCTCCAAAACACACACACTCCACATATATAGTATATATTAACGTTTCTCGGTTGAGCCTGATTTGACCTGAGACTCCTCCGGTCAACTTGATTTCTCTTAACAGAATTTGCAAGCGTTTCACAGCTGGGTGCACGCTCTAACCTATATTTACAATGTAATGTCAGACATTAGCAGCTGTTGGCATGCTCACTCTATCAGAGGCTTGTCATCTAAATGGGGAACATGAAAAATTAAAGCAGGGGAGACAGAGCTGAGGAGCTCGTCCTCCGCTCGGCGCTGTTCAGACATCAATCTCTCTGACCTGCCAAGTTCAAATGGTGTCCTGTGGTATTACTGAGGGGGACCTGCTCAGACACACAGAGTCAGCACCGGCTGCTGGGTTAATATATCAGGATGATTTAAATGGGAATTTCAAAGAGATATTTTACTCTAGGCTCTTCTCGGTTAGTTTTATGACACATATCTCCTTTACCTTTTATTTCAAATGTTATGAGGTGCAGTCAAAGTGGCTACAATGCATTATTCCTGACCCCATATTCATTGTACTTCAACACTGCACTAGCTATTACTAGGAAACTAGAATTGCCAACATGTTCGAAAGAGTCATGATGATAAAGGGAATTATGTGGAGTTAAGTGCACATTAAACAAACTGGATATAACATGTTAATTAGCGAGCTTAAGAGGTGTTGGAAAGTGAACCTTAGCAAGAGCCAGGCTGGCTCCCCCAGCTAGACTGGCTGTCTTTATGCGAAGCCAGGCTAACCATGTCTTATCTCCAGCTCTGTCCAGAACACACAGACATGAGATTGAGCTCCATCTGAACATCTCACTCACAGAAAGAAAGCCAATGCGTGTGTTTCCCAAAATGCCGAAGTATTCATATAAGTGAATACATTCATTGGGGCACGATGAGACAATAAAATGAGCAACAGTTGCTCTGACACAACATGGCACTTCATTGCTAAGATGAAAGATAGCATTTGGGATTTTTTACATTAATCAAATTGTCTCCTCTGACCCATGCGAGTCCTGTGGTGTCCTGATCAACTCCTATGCTGAAAGGTACCCTCCCTCACACAACCTCGCACACCTTAGACGAAGCAGCAGCAGGTACTGCATCACAGCCCGGTAAGCCTAAGATTACTCTACTATATAATTTATTGTCTTTCCAAGAAATGTTCATAAGGACAAGTCGATGAGTGAGTCAGTGAGAACAGGCTGGTTCTGAATAATTCCTCAGCTAGTTCAGGCAGCAAAAATCTCTTATTCTTAATTACAAACATTGGTGAACATATTCAATCCCCATTGTAATGGTCCATTGCATTGTACAGCTATGGACAGTATGGTAGTTCTGCATATACATAAATATTAACAGTAGACAGTTTACTTAATAATGTTTGCTTTTCTTTTTACTTCCAAATCAGTGGTTTAGATAATTAGTTTACAATGGACTTGTTTCAAACCTGTCAAATGTCTTGTGTTGTGATTTCAGGCTCAGTAAAGTAAAATGTTTTCATAACCAATAGGAATGAGCCACAAAGATAAAAAATAAGACCTAGGCTGTTAAAAAAAAAAGGGACACTTCTTGGACCAAAGGATTCATACGTGCCACAACACACCACAACCTTACAGTGTAGATTCTGACCTAAACATTACAATAAGTAATTCTGAGTCCCCACATTGCTGTTACATTAGCATTTGAATGGGGGTAATTACAGCCTCATTTCGACATATCAGAATGCTGGATGGCTGTATTTGGCCCAGGCATTGCTGCAATGGCAGCGACAATGAGAGTTTGAAGAGGAGTAATCATTATCTCCTCGGAGCTGTGTGTGTGTCCTTTTGTGCGTGTGCAAACTGCATGTATGTCCTCAATCCTGAGCTCCACACACACAATGGCCTTTGCTAAATAACCTAGATAACAGAAGCAATCTGCTCGCCCCATTTGCAGGGAGACAATGATGGTCCAAAGCCGCACATTACATTGCTCATGGGCACTTGGGCAAACGCTGGCTGATTCTTGCTGACGGTCTGATTGCTTTGATTTCCTGCATCAGTCATTCTGGAAATGTTTGATTTGTGTGTTGTGCTTAAAGGATGAATCCACAATGAGTCACATAGGGCATAAATCTGCTAAAGCATTCAAACTTTCAAGTATGTTGGACTGGTGACCAAAGGGTGATGGATCAGTCAGATGTTTATATTCTTCACATTCCATTGCACAAATACTAAAAGAATTTAATTCAGTTCATTTATATAGCGCCATATCATAACAAAGTTATCTCATGGTACTCTAAATAATATAATGCACGGACTGCAAATAAATGTCAAGGAGCTGTACATTTATAAAATATGGATATACAGTTGGACTGACAGAAAAATCTCTGCTCTTACAGCAAATGAGGATTCTGCTGGGAGAACTACACTACTTGTGTATTTCTGTATTCCACCGTGTTGTACTCTTCTACAGTATGTATTTTATGTATGCTGCCTTATATTTTTTATTGGGAAGCATTGTGACATTTTGCCCCGTGAAGGTGCGGTTTTACAGTACTTATCAATGTATACATGTAGATGCAAGGGAACAAGATAGTGGTGGGATGGTATGGTATTGTTTACACTGGCTGTGAAGCCAAGGGCGTAGGTTTCGCTTCATAAGTGGCGGGCAACTAAATGCAGTCTGGGTCTTCAATCAAAAAAAAAATAAGAAAGAAAGATCCTATTCCCTGCATGCATACACATTTATATCAATATAACAAATCATGAAAAAATAAGACATATTTTCCATAATAATGGTAGTCCAACTAAAGTTTTTTTCTTTATTCTGACAATTGTATTATTCATGCACTATTTGTATTAAACCACTTTCAGTTTCACTGGTAGATACTTTGGTTTCCATCATTGCATAATGGAGCACTGCTCCTTACTGCCTTCTCTTTGATATTCAAGAGGTTTACAGGGCAAAAATATAGTCGACAGAGCAGTCAGTGCTGCTCATTAAGATTATTTCTGTGAGCTCATGCTAATATGTGAAGTTGACCCAGATCAATACCACTGTAGTTACGCATAAACAGGAAGCCTAAGCCGAGTCAATATTAGCATGGAAAGACAGCTTTTCTGTGGAGCAACTCCAGTATTGTGTATGTGGTTAGTTGCGAGTTGATGAATATGGCACGTTGTGCAGAGTTGCTACTGTGCACCGATTAAAGATGGAGGAGAAATTAATGAGTAGTGTTTCTGAATAAAACTGTACAACAAAACTGTACCCATGGCTGATGTATAGACAGCTGTATTGGTTAAAATAGAAGTGCATCTGTTCTATCAGACATGTGAGACTTGTTTTGTTCTCTCCAATCCTCTTCTCTCTGGGCTGACTGTTCCCCACAGTCCATTTTCTTGTTCCTGACTGTTCTCCTTTTATCTGTCACCAGCATGTTCCCTGGCAATCGGGTAACTCGGTCCAGCTGGGCAGCACCTGTTCCTCTGACTGCCCAGCTGCCCGTGGGTTTTGCAGTCTTTTCTCCACGTCCATGCGGGTTTGTAGTCCCCAGCGTCTCCCTCTGGTCGGCACATCCTGCCCGTCTATGGCTCGGCCTCCGACGATGTCACAGCTTCCATAGGCAATATTATTAGGAAGTAGTCCGTAAATGTTCACTGTTATACAGATGATACCCAGTTATATTTATACAAGCCAGATGAAACCAGTCAATTAGTCAAACTTCAAGCTTGCCTCAAGGACATAAAAACCTGGATGAAGTTCAATTTTCTAATGTTAAAGTCAGACAAAACTGAAGTTATTGTACTTGGCCCCGAACATCATCGAAACACTTTATCTAAATATATAGTTTCTCTAGAAGTTCCATCCAAAAGGACGGCCTTTTTTTTTCACCTACGTAACATTGCAAAAATCAGGCACATCCTGTCTCAAAAAGATGCAGAAAAACTTGCCCACGCAACTGCATGCATGCAGTTAATACGTGCCCTGCACTTGATGCGGAGTTCCTGTTTTGTCGTTTCCCTGTCTTATATTTCCTGCAGGTAAATTAGGTAAAGTGGCTGCCAGCCGCACAACTCCGGCCCAGCCCAGGAGGGGGAGTGATCGCCATGGACCCAGCGTATCAGCTGCAGAGAGGGACTCTGTTCATCTTTACGCACTCTTATTCCATTAATGCTTGTTACTAACTTGACTGCTTCCCTTTCGCTCTCCTCTCTCCTCCTCGGTGTTTCTGCCTCGGGAGCTATGGAGTCTGTTCCTGCTCAGCAGCCGCTGCTGCTATTATTGTTATTGCTCTTGTTATTAGTATTACTAATATTGTATTGCTACTACTATTATTTTATTAATGATAACATCAGTACCATTGCTATTACTATTGCTTAACATCTGTATGTGACTATGATTAGATGTTACTAGACAGCTGATAAATGAGTCACTGAGGGTAAAGCAGGTAAAAAACAGACTATTATGTTCTTTATTATTAGGAATCTAACATTCATTCTCTGTCATGATGCAGCAAATGAGAGACTTTCTTCTACATCAGTCTACATCGGCAACTATTTACGCAGCAGCAGTGAATTCTCAGTTCTCCAGCACAGCTCTGGGATCAGCTACTGTTGCAATAGTCATTGTGACTTGTCAAAATTTTCTGTTCTTTTGCGTTTTGTTTTTTTCCAACAGGGACAATTCACATTGATCAACATGACTGGAAATGCAACAGTGTTAGCCAAAAGAATCATTTCTAACTGTCACTTGGCCAGACGTTAAATTCGCCTTTAAAACAACAATAACACAGACGTGCAATTAGAACAGGAGGAAGTAGATGCAAACATGACGTAGCTGAACAGGATGAAAAGATTAGGGGGGTAAGGCAAGCAATGTCAAAAATAGCACATGGACAATGTAAGCAATTAACACAAAACAATATTAAGCAGACAATCAGGGCAAGCTGTTAGAACATGACACATTACATTACAGAAGACATAAGTACAGAATCTGGCAAACAGACAGGAAGACAAGCAATGGTAGCAGACAGAGCCAGCATGCAGTAACTAGAAATGATGTTTGTCAAACTGACATTTAACCAGCAGTCTCAACCTCATGGCAGGATTGAACAGTTGATTAACAGTTATCACAGCGCCCATTGATTAGTCTCTCTTCCATTGTCATAGTTTGTCAGTAAACAGGGGAATGCTATAGTAAACAGCTTCCCCTGGACGTCTGTTCGCTGTCTGATCGGTCTGATTGCTGGCAATTGGTCAGCGCAGCGTGACGTCGCTTGCGTTTCTCCAAAAGCTGATTCCGTTTTAACTCTTTGCTGCAAGGCCGCTGCGTTTTGGTCGGCACCCACTGCTGCAGCCTAAATGCACTACTCACGTTCAAATGAATGGGACAGTAAATTTAATTATTTTTCATCCAGTCCACAGCTAGCTAACGTTAACTAGTACAGATGAAAAGGCAGCAATCAAACTATATTTGTACAGTACCTCTCATACAAGTTAGTGCAGTTCAAAGTACTTCACAGATGGCTGACTTCCGTGTAATATTCTCAACATGATGAGGCTATTCATAAAGTCAGTCTGACATTTGATTGTGTTGTCAGTTATCGTTGCCACAGTAGGAACAGTGGATACATAACGTTCGAAACAAGCCACAAATTAACCGTGAGCATGTGAGCATGAGGTGCGCTTCGCTACCCAAATAGTGTTAGACCAGGAGGGGGAGCCGACCCACAGCACCCCAGGAGGCGGAGCCCCAGAGGGAGGCGCGGCCAAGTAAAGGAAGGAGTGTACGTCTCATACACTAATTACTGCCGAGGTGAACCTGAGGCTGAGCGCACCTGCCAGCCATCAGCTGACGAAAACTGCAGGTAATCAATTAACCGGCCGGACGGCATAAAGACTGGCAGGGGGAGGGACGTGAGGAGGGACATGGTGAGAGATGGTTTGCGAGTCCAGACAGGCAGAAACAGAGATACACTAACCGACGAGGAAGAACCTTATGTTAAGTTTATCCTGTTTTCCTGATGTTTTTGACTGAAGGATCTCTTTGTCCTGCATATCTGCCTTCTGAACGTCCTGTTTTCAGGTGAATCTTGCCTCTCAGATCTTGGCCTGCCACAAAATAGCACTACACCCCTGCTACGGACACTATGCAGGTCAAATCACTCAACTGTGAGAAAAGCATTTTAAGTTGCCTGACAATGTCATCACAACGAAGCAAGCAACACTCATCGTGGATTCAGGATCATTACTGGGAAGCTGCATGGGTTGGAGGCAAAGACCTTTTGGGTTGTTGTATCTGTTATGTGAATTTACTGGATGTTATAATATATTTTTGTTAAATAAATGTCAATTGTTGGAAAGATTATGCTCAAAAGCGTGTTTTCCTAAATCTTGAGACACCTCATATGTGAGCTACACAGACATTGCCCCTGCTCATTACTGTGCAGTCATTCTCCACCTCCGCTGTTATGGTTCCATCCTAGGGGAAACACTGTGGACGCTTCATTTATCAGCAAGCTGACCATTATATATTGAATTCAATCTGCATACCAATGTTAAAGCATTCAAAACACTGCTGACAAGTTCACTAACAATCTGACAGTCTCTGTTTGGGATGTGCCCTTTGGAGTGACATTTTACTACCACTCCAATTCCAGTCCCCCAAGGGCAATTTTTGTCTTGAATAGTTTCTTCTATATATTTTGTATACGGTCTCCTCACTGTGTGACTTTTTTGACCCAAAACACTGACTATTGATTATGTTGTGGATACTATATTCGGCACCTCTTTGTTTTTTGCTTCATTTGTAGAGGAAATGTTAATAGTATTCCGACACTAAACTATGCATCTGTTCTTGAATTTCACCGCTGTTTGATGACTTTAGAGTGGCAATAGACACGTTCTTTTGCTTTAACTTATCATTACGAAGAAGATGTTGATTTCATGTTGATTAATGGCTATAGAATAATTCAAATCAATTCAGTTTTATTTATCATAACAAAGTGCCATATCATAACAAAGTGCCATATTATAACAAAGTTATCTCGGGGCCCTCTTTCATATGGAGCAGGTCTAGAACAACTATTTACAGAGACCCAGCAATTCCCACCACATGAGCAGCACTAGGAGACAGTGGCGCCATCAGCATTTCGATTGGTTCCCTAGAAGAATTGCTTTGACTGCGCAATTCTGTCCGCCACCAGGTGCGATCACCCGGGAAAATTGAGGATCGATTTAAAGCATAAAGGAATGTGCGTCAACCATTGTGCAAGCATAGCAGAAAAAGGATAGCCGTGGATGTATAGCGAAATCAAGGATTGTGCTTTTTCACAAGGTGTCGTAAAACCTTTTGTTAAATGATCGTTTCAATAAAGAGAGAGCAAAAAGAGCACTTTTGTTTTCCGCGGTGGTGATCGGTAGCTATCCTAGCTCGAATGGCAGATGGTGGAACAACTAGAGTTAATTCATAAGATGTCTATTGTCACTTTAAGTGTCTGAATTTGCCAACTGGATTTTTTTTACTTGACTTGAGTTTTTAGGTCTAAATTGAGCTGATCTGAATATACATCTAAAATTACTTGAATTTAAAATGTACTTGAATGTGTTTATTTGTGAACGCTGAAAAACATATACACTGGAAATAAAGCTTTTGAAATTGCAGAACTTGAACTTGACTGTTGAAATTTTCAAAGACAGGAATTTAGGCCACATGAATTCAGAAAGATAATAAAATATATGTCAGTGTTATGAACAGAACATATTCCAGTGTTATGAATTATTATTAAGTATTGAGTGGTGACTACACTTCACAATTAGAATTTCAGTTGTTTGAAATTTAAACCTGTATGGCCATTAGGCCTATTTGCTTCTATACATTTCCCACTGAAAAATATTAGATTGAAAGGATAAGGTAGCATAAAGTAAAAATAGTTTAGTAGAATGTGGGTGTAGGAGCTCCACCCATGAAGCTAATACTTCACATATACATCACACATATTTCCCACAGCAGTTTCTGACCCATCTTCTGTCCTGGCTACTTTGTCCTACTTTGTCCTGAGGTTAAGATCACATACAGCCACTCCCACTACTGTAGACTTTACCAAACTTATTTCAACTCCCACTTGAAAATAAACCCAAAACTGAATAAAGACACGTCCTGGGATTCTACCTCTTTCCGCTGATTGAATAACTGTATCTGAAGCTGGTGGGTCAACAGCTGAACCAGCAGCTTTTAGACTGATGTTGCAGCAATCTGTGTGCAAAAGCAGTTTGGGCTGAATATGATTTGCATAAATATACAACGCATACTCTTACATTTGCACAAAAGAGTCTTTTGGAGATGAAACCTGGGAATGGAAAATGCTATCTTGGTCTGACTTCCTGCATAATTTGACTTGGCAGCCACGCAATAACTAGAACATAGAATTACTTCAAGATGGGATCATTTTCTCAGCTCTCGAGCCATTATCTGAGTAACATTCAGCACCTCACACGCTCAAAACTGTGATCGTGATCCTGTTCTCATTCATCAAATAGCTTAGCTACAACCAAAATACCAATCCCTTTTTTAAAAGGCAACTTATATGAATAAATCAATAAATAATTTTGGGAAGGTGTATTCTTTTTCCTTTCTGAAAGTGAGATGAGAAGATTCACTCTCAAATCTAAATATATATGAATGACATGAATATCTAAATATGCAAATATTTTAATAATAATTGGACCGTTTGGTCGTTTAATGGTCAATCATGATACACATATCGTTTCATGTTGAAATGTATCCTCTGGTTTTGGCCCATCTGGCCATCCTTCTTCCGAGGGGAGCTGCAGCAGCGGTCAGCCTTCTATGGTGACCAACTCCAGTGAACATCAGGACAGGATAGATGCACAACCAGGGCAAACTTCGGGGTTCAGTGTCTTGCCCAGGGACACTTCGACATGTGGATGGGAGCAGCTGGAATCGAACACCAACCCCCGGGAATTCGAACCTCCATCCCCAGGGCCAAGGCTCAACTGCTTAACCCTCCACGCCACAGCCGCCCCCTAGCTTAGCATCAAGACTTTAAGCAGGGGGGCGCACAGCTAGGCTGTCTGTGTCCAAAGCTCTAAAGCTCAGGAACTCGCACATCATCGTTTGTTTAATCCGTACACAAACAGAAATGTAAAAATGTGAAGCTGTGAGTCCACAAGGGGTCAAGTACTATTTCTTAGCTACCAGAAACCACTTGCACTGACGTCCTGGACTCTTGATGGTGATTTGCAACGACATGACTCTAGTTAGCTAACCTTGGACGGAGCCAGGCTAGCTGCTTCCCCATGCTTTCTCACTTTATGCTAAGCTAAGCCAATCGTCTCCTAGCTTCAGCTCCTTTCTTAACACACAGACATTAGACTTTTAGAGAGGAAAACAAACAAGTTAATTTCCCAAAACGTTGACCAATTGTTGCAAGTCAATTATAGATTTTAGTTTTCCTCTTAATCGGGTTATCGTTGGAATTTAAACAAACATGAATGCAAACACAAGTACAAAGTCTTTATGGATGTGTTATGTGAAGCGTAAAGTTTAGCTAAGCTAAATTAATTCTAAGACAATTGCATTATGAATGAAAACAAGCATACCATTGCAGCTTTTTAAAGGCTAGAGGCAAAGCCTTTAATTCTGTTGCAGTTGTGAGTTTGGATTATTTAAACCCTAAAGAGTAATTCCTGTTTATTGCAACAATCTTACTTTCAAAGTTTGAGCTTTACTTATATCAGTCATGACAACATTTTTCTCCCCAAAGTAATTGCTCCTAACTGCTTTTGAGCAGTCACATGAACAGACAGGTTGGAAACAAGTTAATCCAGATGATCTAAACCACTACATTTTGGGGTCAAACTGAAAGTGAGGACAGCTGAAAAATTAAACTCCCTCATTGTGCTTCATCGCGTTTGCAGATCGGTCTCATTCATCCGCTCACACGGACATTCGCACACTGATGGATGGTGCTGGCCTCCACTTGGGGTTCAGTGTCTTTCCCAAGGACACTTCAACATGTGGACAGGAGATCCACTAGGTTCCAACGAAAGATGAGGCAGAAAGTGGGTCTGTAAACTTTGACGGAGGTTTACTCTGAGCCTTTATTTTCTCTTACAGATACGTGTGGCCAGCCTGTCTGACTTCTTTCAAGTGAAGCCACTTCAAACTTCCAAAATGCAAAAAGGTTTTGGGTGAATCCACACAGAAACACAACAAGTATTTTTCATTGGACCTACAGTATAACAGTGAGAGAACTAAATGGAAGAGAACTCACAGCCAGGTAGAGTGCAGCGTAGACACTGAGTGCGGCCTCCTTGGATGGGAAGGTCTTGCGGGCACGCGCAACGTCGTCCTGATTTCCTGTGCAGGCCTCCTGGTGGCTGATGTAGCGCAGGGTCTGCTGGCAGCCCAGTGCCGTGAAGTTTGGCTTGCAGACCGTCAGGAAGTAGGGGGCCAGGTTTCCCGTCACAACCTGGCCTGCGTTGACAAAGATGTCAACGGTGAAGAGGCCAAAGGTGTAGACTCCTGGGAAGAAAAAAAAGAGGATGTTAAGAGGGAAGACGAATGGGACAGATGGATCTACCATCAGCGGCAACGTGGTATTGAGAAAAGGTGGAGCAAATTAAAAATACTGAGCTGCGTGTGGACAGAGTGACTGACGAACAAACTACACAAATGTGGAATTTTTATGTTCAGCCTTTAGTATTACTTTAGTAGTATTACTACATAAGTAATACTTATCCCAGTATTATTAGTACTACTGGGAAAGTGTGTTGTATCTTAAAAAATGCCCTTTTCCAAAACCAGGAATTCAAAAAGTGGGGGGGTCATCTCATATTTGAGAAAATACAGTATTTAGCTCCAGCTGCTGACAGAAATCTCAGGAGAAACATTCCATTAGTTAAATTATTTCTTCGCACTTCATAGCTAACCTCTCTGTTTGTATTCTCGACTTGCTTAGACATTACTAGCTTTTAGTGGTATTATTCATAGACACTGCTCAAAAAAAAAAAGGAACCATCTCTCATCTGTGAAAAGCACAGGAGCTAGTGGCGGATCTGCCAATTATAGCAAATGCCAATCGAGCTCCATGGTGCCGGGCAGTGAGCACAGGGCCCACCAGAGGACGTCGGGCCCTCAGGCCTCCCTCATGAAGTCTGTTTCTGATTGTTTGGTCAGAGACAGTCACACCAGTGGCCTGCTGGAGGTCATGTTGTAGAGCTCTGGCAGCGCTCATCCTG
>JAVQJF010094642.1:0-21974 GCA_036023855.1 Gadopsis marmoratus
CCAGAAATGTTTTTTGGTTGTTTAAAAAAAACGGTTTTATTGTATGGTTTGGTGGCTGTTACCACCAAACAACAGTTAATTGCCCCCCCCCCCCCCCCCCCCCCCCAGAGTACAGATGAAAGCAAACGTGGTTGCGCCCAATCCCTGGGGGAAAGGCGTTCTGGAAAGTAAGGAAATAATAAGCTGAAGTTGAACTAAACAAGGCAAGTTGAAGAAAAATGTGGTTTTCCATTAAAACAACTACAACATGTCATCACACGATTTAAATGTGATGCATTTATTATATTTGACTTCAGCTGACTTAGGTTTTACAAAACCACAAAATGATATTGTTATTATGAAGGATTTCATTATGGATTTTGGATTCTGCGTGAGTCTTAAGTCACACCTTTTTGGATTATTCTGTGCCTTTCCTTCTCAGCTCTGCGTGGCCCATCACATGATCATTCTTGACTGTAGCCGCTTTCATTTGTGACTTTCTTGGGTTTATTCGGTGCCGTTTCCTTTCCTAGTCTGGCATGTGACATCATATCCTCAGTAGCACTCCTTTAGTGTACCTTTTTTTTTTTTTTTTTACTTCAGTGGATTCTGAAACGCACCAACTATAACTCAGCTTAGGGTTTCCTATCATTGCACGGGTGCCTTGGAGAAGCAAATGGGGTGTTAAGGCAAACAACGAGTCCCCTGGCACGCGTAAGAATAACCGGTGCGTTTCAGTACAACAACGATGCTAATTATTGAGCTGTTCTTGCATTACAGTGCAGTTAAAGCCTCAACCATCTGCCCAAGGCCCTGTTGCTGGTTGATGTACGAGCTGTAGTACAGTAGGCACGTTCACCGCCGTCCCGTCTGTATTTTGTTAAGGCAAAGTCTCCGGAGAGGCCGGAGAGGTGTGCGACGAGAGGGGAGGAAGGGTTGGAAGCAGGGGACCCAAAAAGAATCGCAGCAGTGCTTCATTACCAGAAATAACATCAGAGATGAAGTGTTGGTTTTCATTTGTTTTAATTTTCTCCAAATGTGGTAGGCTGAGTGCAAACACCAGCACGCTCACAATGCCCCGAGGTGTGATGTGCGTCAAGTGAGACGCTTTCTGGAGGTTTTCTTCTGCACTGGAAAATGTGTTTAAAAAGTCACCGAACCTCAATGGACAGACACAAAGATGAAGTGTGACCTTTTGTCAGACGCTTTGAATTTTGAGAGCGAAATGTTTGTGGACAGTTGTGATTATTTTTTAAATCTCGTCACTTAGTTTTGGTGTTAATGCCTTCTCGTGAGCTAATTTCAGTGAGATTACCTGTAGTAATTTGACAACAGTTCCAAATTTCAGTGTGGTCAGTGGGATTTTTGCAGTCCTGACTGGGTGACACAACCTTGTTTTATCAGAAGATTAAAAGATATGTTTTTATTTCAGCTATTTTTCATAGAAACACATTTTTAACAGAAAGCCTGTGTTAAAAACTGGGAGTATGGATTTAGAAAGACATGGGTGTTAGCCAGGCAGGGATGGTCGAATAAAAGGCACTGTTGAGTTATTATATAGGATCCCCCATAAGTTTATTTAGGTGCCAAAAATAATACCCATTGCAAGCTACCTGAGCCAAAAACAATGTCAACAAACACAACATTTAAGTGTTTTCTGTAATGACTAAAATGAGCCACAACTGGATGTCTGCAAGTCATGTATGAGTCTTGACGTGTCTTAAATTGTGTGAAATCAGGACCTGAAGTGGTATTGGATGCAGTGTTTGTCGTCTTGAATTAACTCATCGACGTCCTGCAAATGTAGTGTCGTCTGTTCCTCTGCAAGAAATATATTTGTAGATTTTCTTTCTCCATTTTAATTGATATGTCTCAAACATCTTGAATCTATACCTATAAAGCTTTAAGATAATTCAAACAAAGCCAAAGTTTGTAAAACAATAATAAGGCTGCATGGACTCTCTACAACCCTACTGGCTTACAGTCCACCTCCAGCCTCATGTCAGCTGTACATACAGGGCTTCGCGCTCAGCCGGCCCTCGCCTGTGGTCCCATTATTGACTGATATCAGTCATGTCAGCCGCGGGCTGCAGGAAAGAGGAAGTGACTTCTAATTTGCCTCTCTGTTCTCCTCGGCTCCAAATTCACTTACTCGAGTGTCAGCTAAAACCATTAGAGCAGCTCCTGCACCACATGGGAGAGACTGGCGAGCGCGAGGTAACATGGCCTCCCCTTTGAGGATGTTCATTAACTGCCCGATTTATTTTCAACTGTCAGAAAAGCCCGCTAATTCTCAGCAGTCCCCTCTGTGTAATTAGGTCTGTCGTAGTTGTTCTCCAGCCAGGGCCCGCACTCAGACGCTTTGCACATTACCCATTTCTTAAAACTATCCCATATGTCAACATATTAATTTTTTTCATGTGGCAATTCATATCTAGACAAGTCGAATTACAGAATCAGTCTATAGCTGCGCGCCCACAATGCTGCCTGGGGAATCCTCCTAGTTTTCATGTGTTTTAGTCCGTGCCTGATCCAGCGAATTCTGCCGGGCGGCTGACATTTTTAATTAAAAGTAGCGAGTATCTGGTGTTGTGCCTTTTGAGCTGCACTCAAGTTAACAGACGCTGCATTTGCAGAGGGAAATTACAGAGAAGCTGCTGGTGGAGGTTTGCCGTGAGTGTTACCATAATTACATAGATAGATTTATGAAGTGTGTGCCGGTTATTTTTTGCTGTGTTGTGACTTTTATGTCTTTTTCAGGTATTATTAACGCTCCCGTCAGTCATTTGTTTCCTGCAAGGGAAATAAAATGAAACATGTCCATTGTTAACACAGAAGGAGGAAGTGGTAAATTGAAACAATTTGGAAGAGCTCACTGAATGGAAACAAGTAGCTCTGGCATGAATGTATTTATCCAACAGTGGATAAAAAGTTATATATGAATTAAGCTAGTCTTGGCTTTTCCAGCTGTACACAGCTGCTTCACATGTGATCGTGGACAGATTGTAAGGAAACTGCTCTGTTTTTAACAGGCCTGATTTTACACTACAGTTTCAGTCTGTAAATAATGGAGCTGTTTATCAGGCTTGATTTGTAACTTGTTGATTTTAAATGTCCGTTAGTAGCTATCATCATTCAACTACAGGAAATATGTGGGTGTGCTCAGAAAGACATTAGCATTGCTAAAGTGGGGGTCATACCTGACAAAAATAACACATGGTCATCTGCAAAAAAGTTGATCTAGCTCAAGTTTTGATGCAACGTCATCCAGAAATGCATTGCGTTGGCCAGTCAAAATACAGCCATTTCTTGTAGTTTAATGTGTGCGATGTAATTCAAGTGTCAAAACGAAGGATGAAATTCTAAAGAGATTTTGATACAATACATTTGTAGTTCATTCTTGTCCTTTTTAGGTGACAAAACGGCCTTACCACAAGGTCCATGCAGTAGCTGTTCTGGAGCTTTCGATCATAACGCCCGATCTTCCTCAGTGGTAGATGTTCACATTTCCATTCCTCTGAGCACCTCACCTTTAACTTAACCAACATGGAGAGTATGTCCTTTAAGTACCCAGAGAACTTTTTTTAGTAAGACATTTTATTGTGTCACATTGTGTAAAGTTTGTAATTTTATGGGTTAAATGTCTTGCTTCTCACATTTGCTCCATGTAATTACATCAGCTGGTAATTTGACACCGTAGTTGATACAATATCAGTTGTCAGTGTTTGTCACTTCCCATAAACTAGAAAGGTCATTAAACGTTTAGTTTCTAATGAGCCAGATAACAGCTTCCTGTCCTTGGTAGGCACTGCTCGTCTTGGTTATCTCCCCCCAGGATGTATTGAAGTCTGGTTCTTTCAGAAGCTGCAGCCTGTTAGTGCTGGAGGCTTGGGCTGCCTCCCCAGCCTGGTTATTTTTGGAGCGCCGTCGGGCCCCGTCTGCGGGGAGTGCTGTTTTTGAAGGGCCTCCAGTCCCATTAATCAGCCAAGGGACCCCACGGCGCGAGCGGGCCCCGAGCCCTGGCCCGCCACACTGCAGCGTTCTGTTCCTGTACCCCCGCTCTCCGCACAGTGTGAAACTCAGAGGAACCTCATCAATCTCACCTGTCCCACACGTCAACCGCAGATTTAATCAAACGCTCCTTTTGGGCCTTCCCCTCTGCCCCCCCCCCCCCCTCCAACACACTCACTGGGAGGAAAAAAAACGAAAAAAAACTGCCCAAGTCTTGACTGGGCTATAGTCAACTTAAAACTTATTTAAGTTTTTCTTTTACCACATTGCCTCCAAAATCACCTTCTTTTTTTCTTTCTCCTGCTTTATCCTTTACTCCATTTGTTAGTTTTGTTGCCTGTGTGTGTGTATGTTTTTCTTTGTGGTCATATGCACTTTGATTCATGCTGTGGTGTGTTCCCACACTAGCTTAACACACACACATGCTTTTAGGGAGAAAGGGGGGTAAACCCCATTTCCTATTTGATACCTTACTGGAGTGCAGCTCTGTTGGTCGCCAGCGTTAACAGGTCCCAAAGTGAGAGAAAGACCGAGATGAAGAAAGATACAGAGGGCTGGGGTAAAGTGTGTCAAGGTGCATTTCAGCATGATGCCGGTGTTAATGGGGTGCGTGGGGTGCCTAGGACAGAAGAAGAACAGTGGATCCTGTGTGTCCGACGCCCAGCGGGCGAGCCACAAAAGTCCTCCATCTGTAGCCCCATCTCTCGATGCAGCCACGGTCAAATCTGGAGCTCTTCTCCGGCCCACAAAGAGCTGATGGTAACTCACAGCGGGGCAAAGCGGCGATGCTCCCAGAGGTGGTTTTGAGACGTGTTGAAATTGGCGCGGTAAAATGGCGGTGACCGTAGGCCCTGCTCATCAGCCCCTTGGTGAGAGAGATGTCAGTGGGCCACTCCAGGACTCCCAGGCTCTGATATGATGTATGAGCCATGAAAGCAGCCCAGAACAGATCTGAGAAGAGAAATCCACTGTTTTGCAAGTCCTAGCTCAACCACACCATGGCTGTGATTAATAACACTAAACGGAGCGAGGTTGTGGGCCTGGACATGCTGGAAGCTGCAACTGCTCAATAATAATAACGGCAAACCTCAGGTCTGTTTTTAATGAGGTCCCCTGACATAGCATGCTTTAGCAACACCTTGAATGCAACCATTTCTTATAGTGACACCAACTGGAGGATCAGGGTGCAATGAGCAACAACAAATCAACTACAGATTTAAAGAAACAAAGAAAAACCTATTGGCACGATATTCAGACAGGCAGCGAGTCTTGTGGCCAGATGTATAAAAGGTTTGTTTGACTAAAAACCCTACGTGATGTAATTTATAACAGAAGAGCATGCAGTCAGAATCCAAGCTCCTTGTGGATACTTAAGACCGGGTGTACGCCAAGTGTGATATTGTTTGGAATTGAAAAATGTGATGAGAGGGATTCTAATATGAGTAGTTACACACCTAGCAATTTAAATTATGCTAAGTCTGTTTTATTTAACTGTTCAGTGTGAGCATATACATCGTACGTATTTGCCCCTACATAAAGTCTGACCAAAACATGTAGTGTAAATTAATTCGACTAGTAAAATCTCTCCCCAGTTCAACTTTGGGAGTTGAAACCACCTGAATGCACGACTTTATGAATCTGGCGAAAATAATTTTGTATGCATATTTCTGTCTTGTCGATGTGTAGATTCATGAGTAAATTCTGTGTATGCAGAGTTTTATGCATCTGGTCTCCATACGTATTTGTCACAGTTGCACATTCTTCTGTAAGCATGTAATTTAATTGTATCTTGCGCTCACTTAAAATGATAAATGCTACACTTGTCATTCAGTTCCCACAAGTGGCTCTGGGGGCTCTGGAAGATGTTGGAGGGGAAAGAGAAATGTTGTTTCCATGGAATCCTGGAACTGGATTTTCTCTGGAATTGTGGGAAACCCAGCGTTGACTCCAAAAGAAGAAGACAGTCTATTTGTTTTCAAATAAAGCTCCAGTTGGCTATCCATTTAATAAGGCAGCGTGCACATGTTGCTCTTCTTTTTGATGGGCTGTCCAAGCTTTCCACCAGTGTTGTTCCTTGACGTGAACTGTCAAATTGGACGGACACCTTCACAGCTTAACTGATGTTGTTGTAGGCAAAGACTGCGACACGTGCGGACATATGTCTATGTTTGCACATGACCTCTGTCCCTGTGGAGATTACCACACACATACACGCGCAGACAAATGAACACATATTCCCGGAAAGGTACTGCAAGTGTGAAAACATTGGCTTTTAGTGTATGTAACCTTCTAGCTGTTGGCGTTAATGTCACACACACATGGTGCGTAATGCATTCAGCATATGGCGGACGTGAATGAGGAAGGCTTTCGTCACCTTAGCGGCGATGTAGTACGACAGGCCTGTTCCTGTCAGTTTTAAAATATGAGGATAGAACAACCAGCGTTTCCTGCGTCTGCTACGTGTCGTCAACGGGCATCTGGCAGCCTGTGAGACAGAGATGTGAAAGAGGGGGAAGTGAAGAGGCAATAGTGGACGGCAGGTGACGCTGCTCACCAGGGATTTGCTCTTTTATGTAACTACAATTGGTCAAGGAGAGATAATATATTGTTTGTATATATTGTTATTGAGCCTTTTTGTCTCAAGAAATCATCTTCACGTCGGATTTAATTTTTTTTGCCACGCTATTGGCCTCTAGGGATGTCGTTTGTCAGCTGGTATGTCGGCCAGAGGTCCACCCCTTTGGTCTTAACCAAATCTCAACTACTATTTTTATTCATGGTCAAATATGCTCACTTATGTAGTAAAATATCTCAACATCTATTGAATGGATTGCCACAAACGTTTGTACAGACATTCATGGTTCCCAGATGATGAATCTGACGTTTCCTCTGGTGCCCCCGGGAGGGTAACGTTTGTGGATTTGAGTGACGTGTCTTGATTATTATTGGATGGATTGCCATGAAATTCATGTCCCCCTCCGGATGAACTGTCATAGCATTGGGAAACATTTCACCTTGAGCTGTTATCGGTTCAAAACCTTTGCTTAACTTTAGTTTAAAATACCTGTAAAACTGACATTCCCATAAGTCTCACCTGTCATTTTTGTGCTAATGAACACATTTTTGCATGCGAACATGCTAAACCAAGACCTTGATCGTGGTAAACATTATACTTGCCAAACATCAGCATGTTAGCATTAGCATGTAGCTCAAAGCACCTCTTTGTACACCACTGAAAACTTTGCACAACTGCTAGCATGCAGTCTTTTTGGGTACACATTTTCCAGTTATTTGAACTGCTTGAAGTACATTCCATTTATCTTACTGGAATTTCTAACTAGCCACAAGTTTTCAAGTATTCAAATGCTTAAATAAATGTACACAGATTTAATATAGTCCATGGCCAAAGTATGCTAGATGATAGTATTTTATCACTCTTGGCTTTGCAGTGCAGCATTTATTGCAAACATTAATTGCTTTACAACCATTGCTGTCTCCTCTGTCATCATGCGGAAGTTGATTTATTTCCTTGTGTAACCTACTTTCACTTCCAACCCCTATAGAGGCACATGTTTAAAGACACCTTTCTCTGACCAAAAGTAACACGGAGGTGTCTGGTGAAGTAGAATTATGCGTGATAGCGCGATTGCCCAGTGGCTAGTTAGCCGTGGCGTTGACTCTCATTTGACACTCGATTGGCTCAAATGACACCATTACCATGTCTGCATGGCTAATGGCTTCCCTTGGGGGACGGAGCAGAGGGGGAACATGCATTTGGCGTGTCAGCTCGAGGTGAGAACACACATGAGCCAGACTCGGGGCCCCGTCCACACCAAAATCAATCCTGACACCTCTTAAGAGGCTCTCAGCATCAATGGCACTCCAGTGCAATTACCCAGTCGGTAATGACATAAGCACCCAGTTCCTTCCTGCCTCTCTCTGGCCGGGCAGCGACCAGCTCCCTCAGGCCGGTAGATGGAGACTTTGTGGACTATGCTGGCCTCGGAACAGTTGTTATTCGATCCCTAAGGACTGAGAGGTGGAGAAGCTCTGGGCCACACTGGTGAGAGAGCAGCTGTTATCTGATCTGAGAGGCTGCGCTGAGCCTGTCCCTCAGTCAGATTGAATATGATGTAGCCCAGCTAGCTGTCAAGATAACCTATTTCTCAGCAGTGACTGAAGAGGATATCCTCTGAAAGCTTCAGGTTTTAATGGTTAGTTATGATAACCTTGAAGACTGCAGCCGGAGAACATATGATCGCCAGTCAGATTTTCAGGTGATAACAGAGATCCCACGGGTTCTGTGGGGAAACTTCTGTCCAGCTGTTGCTGTTTACAACACGAGTAAAGCTGAAGCAAAACTTCTTCAGAACCTCCTCAGATCGTTTTCGTTGAATGCGATTAATCTATAATTACAATGTCAACCTCAAGATGTATTGCATATTTTTGAAGAGGTTGTTAGATCAGAACATTTAATAAAATTTTAGTTTTTATTGGTACTTGATGGACAAAAATGTCTGCCCTTTATCATCCAACTGCTGTGCACTGAAATCCACTGATACAAATTTTAGATGCCATTGCCACTAACTATAGACGCATGTCCTCTTTATTGGGTTTCTCTATATATCTCTATAACACTAACACAAAATTTAAATAAACTCTTGACTGGATATTATGTAATGGCATGTTGACTGCTCTTTTTGTCTGTTTTTTTTTTTTTTGTTGTTTTTTCTTTTAAGGCAACACTCTAGACTTTAGCCAAAGCCTTTTTCAAGAGTTCAAGAACTGGTAACGCCACTGGTTGACAACGTGGTTTAAGCCAACATGAATAAGTAGTCCACAAGATGTTCAAAAAAATAGAAATTTCAACATTTACAGTTTCGTGACAACCAGGCAAACTGAACTAACAGAAGCTCAAAAACAGCCGCTAAATGGACCTTGTGTGGTAAGATATCGATTGTTAAACCTCGTCTTTTGTCCTGCCAGTTTGTTAAGCACCAGTTCTTAGGGCCCTGTTTGGGACAAAACACTGCGTCAAAAAATTCAACCTCCTCATTCATATCAATGACGCCACTGTGTTGGCACGGCGTGGGTTTGATGCAGAAAGCTAAGGCAAAAAGATGGTGGGTCATCTCGTTAAAATGTTCAAAAGGTTGAACTCTGGTCAGCCTTTGCTGCAATGCATTCAGTCAACATTCAGACACACTGGATTGACTTTTTATATAGCACTATTATCATGTCAAATGCTGGCACCCTCTGTTATCCTGGATTTTGTAGACCTCGTGTAATTCTAATCCTTGTGCACGTGGAGGCTCATGTTATCTCTCCCACATATTCTACCCCAACCATGACATAATCCCTCACCACCATCTCACCTGTGAGTTAGAGCACCCGGCCAAGCCGTAGCGCCGCACCTCTGCCGGGAACTGAACCCTGGTCTCCATGATGGGCAGACGTGTGTGTGTGTCACCCAGGCGCCAAACATTTTGTCTTCATAACTGTCCAACAAAAACACCAAGTTCCAGTCTGCGTCTTTGTGTTTCTCTGCTCTGTCAAAGTCTTAATCTACTGTGTAATGGCTTTGGTGAAGAAGCCCTAGATTTTGGATGCCACTGCGGTTTCATGTCCCATGACAGGTGCCGCTCTGCTTGCCCTCTAATTGTATCATGTGGTGCTTGGTGCCACAAGCAGTGGTTAAGACTCTCTTCCAGAAGGGACGATTGAAATCCAAGGTTCAGCGGAGTGGGCCGATGCCAGTAGAAAGGAGGTGGTCTGGCTCGGCCAGGCGCTGCTGAAAGAGAAACACAATGTTTGCCCAACGATACAAACGCAACGAGTGATCGCTCTCTCTCTCTTTCAGAGGGGGTGAAGAGCTCACTGCTATCCTAGCTCCAGCTCTGTAAAATAAGCTCTGTGTTATAATGTTGGTAGTATGGTGGACTGCATGTTGTATGGTATATTTGATCTACTACTGTGGTTCTGCCCCCCCCCTTCCTCTTTCAGTTTCTAACAGAGGCCTTGAAGTTGGCTGGACAGATGTTAATTGTTATTGTTGGCCAGTGAGGTGATGCATTCTTCGTGCTGGATGTGTTTGGGAGAGAACAGAGGTGCTAGCCATGGAGTTAGCATCTCGGTAATACAAGCATGACCGCTGCTGGCCTCCAACTTGCCAATAGTTTAACACTGACACTTCAGTCTCTGCAGGCTTCTCTCTAGTCGTGACTTTCTCACCTTTTCACCCTCTCTCTCCAAACACTAGTTTCTCTTCTCTTCTCCATTTTTAAGAGTTTTTATTCTGTTCATTATTCGTTTTTGTCTTGTTTTTAGTGTAGAATTTTGAATCAACATCCATGCTGCATTAGTTTTGAGACATTGATATTATAGGTACTATAAGACATGGTTTATACAGTCTTTATTTTAAGACACACTATCCTTACTAAAGGTGTGAGATACAGGCTATGAATCTTCTTGATCTGTTTGTTTAAGGTAATTATATGAAAAAAATCCTCATAGATAATCTTTAACATTTAGCGTTTTCCCCTTCTTCTCCAGGAACCTCCAGGAGGTGGGCGCGTATTCTCTGGGATCCAGCCAACTGGGGTGCCCCACCTGGGCAACTACCTGGGCGCCCTGGAGAACTGGGTGGACCTGCAGAACCAGTATCCTTCGGTTCTCTACAGCATTGTGGATCTGCACTCCATCACTCAGCCTCAGGACCCAGCCCAACTCAGGAGCAACATACTGGACATGGCAGCCAGCCTGTTGGCCTGCGGCATCGACCCAGAGAGGGCAATACTCTTCCAGCAGTCTCAGGTGAGCAGGAGAGGCCGGATGGATGGATTGATGAATACATGTCTGCTGTGCTCCATTACAAGCTGAGATTCAGATTTTCCTAACAGGATATTCTTTGCCTGACATGAAACTGTGTTCTCCATGTAACAGTTACTACTACTTCAATAGAAATGGCAAGTAGATTAAATATAGCCACAAACACTGAGAGCATAATGCTGTTTAGACACTACGTTGAATTTACGTCTGATAAATGCTTCTCTAAAATGTCAGGCTGAGAAATTATTTTTGTAGGCTACTCAATTTACTTTTTCTAGTATGATGTTTCAATTATATTGCTTTTCAATGCCCTTGGAGTGCATTCTCAGTGTGTTAAGAATGTAAATTACTTTTGTAGTAAAAGGAAAGTTAAATGAATTACACAGAAAATTCATACACTATTACATATGACGCACTCTCACCTGACATGCTTGTGCACACATATTTAGCTAAAGTCTGCACATATGTGGCAAATATTAACATCATCACTGCTGCAGTGGACTGGAAGTATGTGAGTGCCTGCTTATGAATATGTCTCTTTTTAAAGGGCAGCTTCTGGTCTCGTTTCAAGTTTGTCATCTAGAGAGTCGGCCATCTTTGACTGTTTATTTTACCGCTGTCCACTCTGTAATGTTTACCTGCTGAGAGGCTGGCCGGCCCCCAAAATGCTTATTTGATCGCTCCCGATTCTTATCTCCACTGTACGATCTGCAAATTCACAGGGACTATAAAAACACATGCACCTATAAACCACCGTTAAGTCCTGCTTTGGCTGGATAATGACAGTCTTAGCAGTCTTCAGGTTTAAATTCACAGTGAGGATGGAGAGAGAAATCAGAATAGCTGTTTGGTTCTCCCTTGATACTGTGTGTGTGTGTGTGTGAGATAGTTCAGTCCATCTGTGTTTCTCTGCCACCCCCCTCCCCTCCACACACACACACACTCGCAGTCCTATTTTTATTCCCGTTTAGCTTCATGCCACATATCTTGGCAGCGAGGCGGCCCTCCTGTTGAACACGCCTGCTCCACATGTAAAAATACGACTGCCCAACGAAAATACTCAACTTCATTGAAAAAGGAAAAACAAAAAAAGGGCAGATCTGGGGACGATCCGACATCAGAAATGAAGTTAATGAATCCGCAGATCCATATATCCTCTGGGCTTTATAGAAGTATCGAGGAGAAAAGTGGATTTACTATGCCGGACGGGCCAACTGTCGGCTGTTCTCCCAAATCCCATCTTTACAGTCTTAAGGAGTTTTTGCCATGGCTGTATGATAACTCACTATCAGTGTAATGCCTGTATGATCCGTAACATTATCTCTTGTTGCAGTGCATTCTTGCCATGCAACATTGAATGGAGGCCTTGTTCTTCCCAAGCTTTTAAATGTCCGAGTTTTATTGCACTTCAAACCATATCCATCCCCTTTTGCGCTGTCATCGACATCTGTCCCATCTCTTGTCTGTCTGTGTAATGAACACCGGCCTCCTACATGTTAGCCTGAAATCTTTTACCATTCATGTGCCTGCTGTCTGCTGTTGACGTCACGCTCCCCAGAATGCTTTTCAAGCAACAAGAGCAAGAGGGGATGGCAATATAGCCAGCGGTCCATAAACTTTAATATGCTGGAGCAGAAGGCTATTTCCTGCATCCCCACACACTCGCACACATTCAGGACCGCCTCCATGAAAGCGGATATGTTGGAGTTAATTTGCCGCTGCCAGATGCACAAGATGCACTACATTAACATTCGCCCATTCATTAATTCACAACAACTACCTTTTTAAATTAAACTAATTCAATAGACTAATCTGTCACTAAACTAAACTAAAACCCAAATTGAAGGACAATTTTGCACATCTATGCAACAACAAAAAAAAATCAGATGATGATGCCTGAACTTTATGGACGGATTGATTTTTAGTGTACCAGTGCTTATTAGCTGATATCGGACTTTCCCCAGATACAAGGCATCGGTGACTTACACTAATAACTCCCCAATGTGACCACAGCTGATTCCAAATCCAGGACTGTTTAATGTCGGTGTCATTAATGCCACAAAAATTTTTCTTTAAGATGTACAAAATTAAGTAAACATTTAAAACAAATGGCAAAGAAATCAACATGTCAGTGCAGACGATGTTTATTGTAAACCCACATTCTGAATCCACCCTGTTAATATCAGGAAATGCATATGAATCAGTCATTTTTGGTTTGTCTATCCCGGCAGAAAACACAGGTGTGACCAGGTGGAGCTGTCTGTGTGAGAAGTGTAGACTGGCAGTACTCCTCTCTGCCACTTGGAGGCGCTAGGGAGTCACCCTTGTCCTCCACCACAGTCGTCCCATACCTATCTCTCATCTGTGTCTGTTTAATTTGTCTGCTTGATTGATTTCTTCTGTTCTTCTCTCCATACTTCCCTGTAGTTCCGAGTGGGGATGCATGTAAATGTGCATGATACATTCTTTTGTCCATTGTGGGACATTGATAGCATTGTTTATGTTATGTCCTATAGTTGCAGTAGAGACATCACTTCCTGTGTCCAAATTTTGAAGGATCAGGATGTGTCTGACTTTGTTAGTTCTTAATTGACGAGCCAAACGATTTGCAGATGCATGTGAGTGAACTACAGGCAGTGGGGTTAGGAAAGATGAGTATTTACAGAGTAAAATCTGAAAGATCCAAAATGAACTGAAACATGTGACATCAAGTCATTGCAGCTATCAGAAAGGATTTAATTAAAGATATGTTTTGGCGGACTTGTTGGAGACTACTACTGTACGATCTTAAGCTGAATAATTCAGGGCCACATGGCAGAGGTATGACTTTCAGCGATGCAATGCTAACATGCGTGTGTGTGTGTGTGTCTCTATTTTTAAGCGGACTATAACCGATCATTTCCCCCTGACAGTAACGTTGGATGTGTCCTCTCTCTCGACCCCGCAGGTGTCCGAGCACGCCCAGCTCTCCTGGATCCTCGGCTGCCTGACCAGCATGCCCCGCCTCCGACACCTGCCCCAGTGGAAGGTTAGGCTGCAGCAGACGCTCACACAAGCACATTGTTAAGTAACGCCGCAGTTGGTAAATAGTGAGTATTGCAGGACTACAATTAAATCATATTCCCATCATTTGTTGAACAACCAATGCTAATAATATAGTGTTTTAATGTTAACCACAATAACCACCAAATAATAGAAATAACTATAAACGGATATGAATAAATAATCGATAGTGAAAGTATAAAAGTCACTTCAGTTAACATTTAAATAAATACATCCACTCAATGTTCCTTAATAAGAAACAACGTTTAGTTATTCAACAATAAACACAACATAAAACTATTAATATAATATTTAAAAAAGATAGATTCTGTGTTTAAGTGTCTTTCTGATTTCTTTCTGTGTTGGATGGAAGCTTCAGGATATGAGAGCGACCTGCAGATTAATTTTGCCCCTGCTTTGATAACTACAGTACGTAGCTCGCTGCTCTTTGCTGGAGTCGTAGTTTCTGCTGGTCGCTTATTGAACGTGTGCAATGGCTCTAGATCACTAAAGAGCCAGATACAGATTTAAAAAAAAAAACAAAAAACAACCTTTTGTGACAAAATGGCTTCTTCCATACATATCGTATAGAGACTGTCATTATGCTTGGACGTGGTGCCAAGTGATATTTTTAAGTGACCGATGTGAAATCAAATCAAGTCCAACCCCGATATCCTGTTACTCGCTGTGGTCTGAACATCATCAGCCGGAGATGAGAAGTATTTATTTCATAGCTGGCCACAGTTAAACAGACTAGCCTTCTGTGGCTTTTGTACAAACAAACTGTAATCTAAAGATGAAGATGGCTCCTTTTTTGTAGCGAATTACAGCTGATTTTTATGCCATGTGTCTGTCAAAGGGTTTGACCTCCCGTCACTCCCTCGCTGGTTCAGAATCATGCTGATTTAATTATCCCCACGTCTGCGCTTAACTTCAGTTTAATAGTTGCAAATTAACATCATTCCTTGTTCCACTATCCCTGAATGTGCGGCATTTATCCAACATTCTTATTGTCTGTTTAATCGCTAATGGTTCTATTTTCCACCTGCCAGAGTTCAAAAAAAAAAAAAAAGTCATGTAATTGCAGGGCCACGTGCAGTTTGTTGAGACAGAGTGACAGAGCCAGCGGTTCCCTGTTCTCAGGCTCCGTTGCTACATAGGAAACACCTTGAGTTGATCTCAAACATGGCGGAAAATGTCACGTGAACTCATCCGTCCCCCGTTTGTCTGGGAATCGATGGGTCGTAAAAGTGAAAATGGCTCTTCCTTTGGTGGGAAAGGAAAAGTCAACGTGCGTCAGTCTTTCCCCAGTCCGCCTTTATTCTTGCTTGTATTTCAGTTCCTTTTTCTTGTTCTGTTTTATTTCAACATGCTTATTTTCCCTGTCCCTTATCTTTTTACTCAGATGAAGAGCAAACAAAAGAATGAAGGCAGCGTTGGTCTCTACACATATCCTGTCCTCCAGGCTGCCGATATTCTCCTCTACAAGTGAGATCTCCACACATGTAGGATGATAGTATTCATTGTGTTTCTTGAGCTTCATCAACTAAGCTGTTAAATCTTCTCTCTGTACAAAGAATACCCATTGGCCGCCGTCATTTTATTATTATTATTATTATATTCCACGCACCAGCAAATCAGAGTGCTAAATCCTGTTATAAGAATGGGGAGTCGATGTTTTTCAGCCTGAACTTATTAAAGTATAGTTTTCTATCATATGTATATGTTCCTCCTGTAGGAATGGGTCACACGTTGTGCTTCCTTTGCGGTGTTATTTGCCCTTTTCTGCTTCTGGCACAGATGAAGTCAATGCATCTTTGTAGAAAGCAGAAATGGTTTACTGCCATTTTTATTGTTGGAACATGCAGACAGGAGGCAGAAATCTGAGAGACAGGAAACCAACACTATCTCCACAGGTAGATATTTCTTGGGTTTCTGACATGTTGTATTAGATTTTAGTGCTGATGCAACATAGTGTTTTTATGTACTATCCACAAGTTAAAGTGCGTTTCTGCAGTGAAAAATGAAGATTTAAGCGATATATTTCTGAACAAATTCAGAATTTATCTCTTCAGCGGTTTTTATTTGAACTGCCAAAAGTTAATTTCCTGTGAGAAAAGGGCGACATAGCAGAGAAATCCCTCATCTGTAATGCTCTCTGGATCTTTTTTTTTAACGGCGAAATGAATGGATTGCTTCCTCCCGAGTGACAGTTGCAAAGTTGCCAAACTGTCGCTGAAGACGGCTCCAGCAGGGGCTGCGAGTGTCTCCAATTTGTGCTCACTTCCAGCTGTGTATTTTAACTCCTGTGCCGTCAGTGTGTAGCGGCCGTTTAGTAAAGCTCACACATTATGCGTTATGGGTTCATCTCTCAGGTCCACTCACGTCCCAGTCGGGGAGGATCAGGTCCAACATTTAGAGCTGGCTCAGGACATCGCTCGCATCTTCAACAGCCGCTACGGAGACCTGTTCCCTGAGCCCGGCGCCCTGCTTAGTAAGAACATACTCAAACACACATTTACAGGCATGGTGGCACACACGTGTGCACACTGGTTTTCATCACATATGGGCTTTTGAAGGCCAGCTACAGACAATGGGATTCATCTCATTGTGCTTTCACTTCTGTTAGGCGTTGACGGTGCCAGAATTCGGTAGGTTTCCATTTTTATTTTTACGTACAAAATGGATTCATCGGTTTTCTTGTGTGTAAGAGTGGAAAAACCTCTTAAATGGCATTACAGTAAACCATCACGGCACATTAATTTCCTTTGAAACACACACTAAAGAAATTCCATTAGTATTAGCAGCTGTTTAAATGAGATATCGCCCCATAGATGCTCTTAAACTGTAGATAGGATTTATACTTGTTTCATCGGGGCTGACGCTGTGAGTGCTACATGTAAATTGAGACAGTTCCATGGTGATTTTAATAATTTTAGAGTCCTTAAAACGTAATTTTCTTAAAACAAATCTGCCAGTGCAGTCAGAATAGTTCAACCAGTTTTAATAGGAATCAGCTTCTTTTAATCATTTTCTAGAATTGAGTGTCCGTATCTGGAAACAAGAAAAAATTGAGCACTTTGATAAAACAAATTTGATTTTACAGACCAAACTAACTTGATGCTAGAGTTTTTGCAGAGCAGATTACAACATTCCATCCCCGTGTATAAACTGGTCTCTTTGACTTTCCCTCCGTGGCCTTTCTTCCCCGAATGATCTAAATGATTGATTTAGAAAGAAGCCCCCGTGTTTTGATTTGGAGGGACTGACACCAGTGATGTCACCAATGTTAGTGTTAGTGAAGCGAAAGAAAGCCTTCATGTTTTCTGCTTCAGCCACTGAGACTCTGTAGGAGGAAATTAAATTGAGGGAACTCATGTCTCTGGCCAAATTCAAGACTAGTTTTAAGTCTTTGGTAAATTATTCCATTCGCAATCTTGAGTTTTCATGACTCTTGTCAGTTAGATTTTTTTTTTTAAAGTTGTTTTGAATTTGTATGCTGCCATTTTGGCCAGGTCTGGTCTCCAACCTCAGTGGGACTGCATATATTAAAAACAAATATTGACCACACGCTGACCAATCGCAAATGACACGTTAAGGGAAATTCAGGGAGCTATTAGGCCATTCAACAAAGAGTTAACGTACAATATGACATTATTGCTTTAGTTTTAAAAGTTTTCCAAGATGTCCTCAGAGTTTTTACACACACACACACACACATGGTTGACATGTTCAGAGAGCCCAGTTTCATCCTCCCTGATTATTAGGATCATAAAAGCGCAAGATGGAGTCAGTCATGTGTGCAGCGCGGCTTTGATTAAAGAAATATTTTCTTCCTCTTGTATCAGAATAATAGAGTGCTAATAGATTTGGGGGGATGTCCTTAAGATGACTTCAGGGAGGGTGTGTGTGTGTGTGCAAGTGCAAGCAGCCAGGCGCTCAGCTGAATTTGGCTCAGACTGGTGGATCCCATCCTTCTTTCTTGTCTTTGGCAAAGCAGAGTTGCCAGTCACCACCTTCCCTTGGTGGTTTCCCTTCCAAATTTTATATTATTTTTTTAAAAAGACTCAAAAGACTTTAATTAATTCTTTTTATTTCCTGAAATAAGGACATCTCCGGGGTGGTAAACAGGACTTGGCATGTGGGACGGATGTGGACTAATACTACGGGATAGAAAAAGGAGTTTGCAAGATGGCGGGAGGATGGGGTTGATGAATCAGAAAGGAAAGGAAACCCCGGCTCCCACAGTCTGCTCATCATGTCACACTGAGATACGACTGCTTCACACTGGGACACTTTCTCACACGCACACACACACACACACACACCCACACACACACACACACACACACACACACACACACACACCAGGCAGCAATAATGAAACGAATTCTTCATCCATTCCTGCACAAAGGCTTCATCATTTCACTCCCGCTGACACAAAGTAGATTCAAACCCTGAGCGCTGTATGTGCGTTGTCTGTATCCTAACCTGCGAAACCAGCAGCTCATTCCACTCTGAATTTAAAGAATTTGAAAATGTGGTAAAAATCACTTTTAATAACATACAAATACTAAAAATGTACCAACTGAAATCCCATCACTAGATATTGAGAAAAAACCTCAAACAGAATTATTTTCCAAGGAAATGTCTTTACAGATTCAATAAACCAGCACTGAAATGATTTTTCATTAAACAATAAGTTGATTTGCAGAAGATGATTGGAGAAGAAAGATTGATTTCATCCCATTTTAAACATTTTCAGTTTGATTTACTGTGATTTACTTTAAGTGTTGATGCTCTCTTGATGTTCAGTCGACAAACTCGAGAAGAAAGGTGCTCAGAGGTTATCAAAATGCTCACGCGCACATTTAGGTTTCCTTCAGTTATGACCGTACACTCTGCGAATTAAGCTTTGCCCCGGCCAGTGCCTGTGAGGCTAAATATAGGCTGCCCTCCCCTCTGATTGGTGGCGGTGGATTGCTGGATTTGCCGACACTACTCGGGGCTCTACGTTTTTATTTTGCTTTGCAGTTAATCTTCTTAAACAGACATGCTACAATTGAACATGAGTCAAAGGTAAAGCAATAAAGGGCAGATGTAAGATGCAAATTCAACATTATCATAAAGTGTCAGGTCCCTATCATTTAATTGTTGATTACCATTAGTTTTTTTCTTCTGAATCCAAACTCACACCCTTGTCCCTCATTGTCTGTGACCGTTGATGCTCACAACTGAGTTTTATAAATATAATGGATAAAGGTTTTCCAACTGGACGCAGGGAGTAATTTTGCAGTGTGCTTGTCATATTTAAAGAATGAATATGTTGTTTGGAAACACGTTTTCTCATCATACTACTGGATTTCTCGCTCTGTTTTCCTCCCACAGGCTCTACACGAAAGGTCAAATCCCTGCGTGACCCTTCTGCCAAAATGTCCAAATCCGACCCCCAAGCAATGGCGACCATCAACATCACAGACTCTCCTGATGACATCGCACTCAAGCTCCGCCGTGCCGTCACTGACTTCACCTCCGAGGTCACCTTTGACCCGGAGACGCGGCCGGGTGTGTCCAACCTGGTGACGATCCATGCTGCCATGGCGACGATTAGTGTGGAGGAGGCGGTGTCCCAGGCCAGAGGCTTGGACACGGGTGCCTACAAGAATCTTGTAACCGAGGCTGTGATCCACAGGTTGACGCCCATCAGAGAGGAGCTCGAGAGGCTGAGGTCGGACCGCACTCACCTGGAGGGAGTGCTGGACCAGGGGACCCGCAGGGCTCGGGAACTGGCTGCTCCGGTCCTCGGCGAGGTCCGACGGCGAGTGGGATTCTGCTGAGCAGCAGCTGGGCTGGAATACTTAACTGCTGCCGATATCAAATTGTATTCCACTGACTGTTTACATTTCCCGGATATTCAAGGATGTAACTCGTTCCATAGCAACATGTTTTGAAAGCAAGATGGACAAGACTGATTGGCGGACGGCGATTTGTTATTTTGCCCTCCACGATTGTCTAATTGAAATGAATGAGGAGACTGCGTCTTTTCATGCAGCTGTGATGTTGATCCGAACACTTTCAAACAAGAAGAAAAGATGTACTCCACACTCGATCTGAAGATATTGTGGCTTATTTATCTGTTGTTGACTTCCCCCCTAAATACCACACAAGCTGTCTTTTTGATTTTCTCTCCAATATTGTGTCTTCCTATGCTCAGTGCTAACAGTGCTCATCCAAACTGCTAAGCCACTAAAATAATGGAAAACATCTCGTATTCAAAGAGGCAATGTTTACTTATTGAGTTATACTTATTTGGTTCGAGTGTTCAAATGCGAGGTGTTGAGATCTGATGTTGCAGCACATGTCAGTGGTTCTGTTCACACTGGCAGCTCGATCAGATGTTTGTAAATTTAGATGGATTCCTGAAATGTGGACTGACGAAAACACGTCAACAGAACAGAACTAAAAACTAAACTTATCTTCACAAATGAGTTTAAAACCGGGGCCATTTGGTGGTTTGACATCCGATTCAAATATCATTTTTTACCACGTGTGACCACCCGAGACGAGATTTCTGTAAACACAACACACTTTATCGAGAAGGGAATTGCTAAAGCTAAATGAAATGGAAGAAAGGAAATGAAGACAGGCAAGAAATGCACCCCACCTCCTACAGATATGCAGAATACAACCGGACGAATGCATGAACAAGCAAAGGTCAGGCACCGTTAAAAGCTAGAGAGCGAAAATGCATCGCGAGTATCGGCCTGCGGGACACTTTTTGATGATGTGTCCTGCCCTAACTGAGGACGGTGTGTGAGACTGAGAGCCGAGGTGGAGATCAATGAAAGTAATTCCTGGGGGTAATAACCTCAAGAAAATTTGACCTTGAACACGCGGAAAAAAAAAAAAAAAAACAAATAAAAAAAAAAGGTAAGTTATTCCTGTTTGTCATGAAGACCACAAAGACCAGTAGCTTGATTCTTCACTGCTTGCTCATTTTACACAGTGCAGCGCGGCTGCTAACGTTTACTGTTTCCAAACCAGTGCGCACCAGGCCCAACACCCCGCACACACCGGTGAACAAGAAGCACCGGCGCATTACGGCCTCAGCAGCTGAATAATTGTCCCATCTGCTGATCTCCAGCCTGCTGCAGGGGAACCGTCTCCGCTCCGAACGCGTCGTCATGAGGAGTCCAACTGTAGACGCCTTGAATTCAGAGGTAACAACTTGAAAACTGAACACTGATATTAAGGTGATGCTGTGTGTGGCGGGTGTAAGTCAACTGGCATTCTGCTTGTCGGTGGGGTTTTTTTTTTTTAAATAAATGAGAATTCATGGCTTTTTTACTTTGCAGCTCTGCTGTTTCGACATCTTGAGACACACATGCATATTCACAAATACACACTAACGCACAACCTTACACTTCTACGCTGGAACACTCCTCTGTTGATTAACACACACACACACACACACACAGCACTCGCAGAACCAGGCTACATGCAGGAATCCTGAAGTTTAAGTTCCAGATTTTGCTGAAATGATTTAATACTTTTTATGATACCCTGTGAACGCACTAAAAAACATACTTGTGCGTGAAGCCATCTCCACACTAACCACACACACACACACACACACACACACACACACACACACACTTGTTGAAACGTATTGATCTCATTTCAACACCAGGTTGGCCGTTTAGACGCGTAAACACTTTGACATGATCACATCTAAACTCTACATCCTAAATAAATAATGGTAGTGCGAGTAAGACCTGCACACGGGAGTCATCCTCCCCGAGGAGAAGCTATTTATTTCACCGTTACGAGATATTCAATACACCTGCAATCGTCCCATAATGCTGGATCTGTATGAGATCTTTATAACGATCCAGTAGGAGCAGTGACTTTAACGTATATAATGGCATCTTCCTCACATTCTGTCCTCCTTGCTTGCCTTATCCCCCTCTTTCTTCTTCTTTCTTTGACTCGTGACCCTCATCCCTCCTCCTTTCGTCTCTTTCCATTTTCTTTCCTTCTGATTCTTTCACGTCTTCCCTTTTAATTTTTAGGTTTTGGTGTGGGGGGGGGGGGGGGGGGGGGGGGGGGGGGGG
>JAVQJF010094657.1:0-38629 GCA_036023855.1 Gadopsis marmoratus
TATGTCATAACAAACGTGACAGTATACTATGCCGTACAAAATGTCATAGTATAGTATGTTGTAAAAAACTTCGTAGTATAGTACGTCATAAAAAGCTTCATAGTATAGCATGTCGTAAAAAAATCCATAGTATGTCATAAAAAATGTGACAGTATACTATGCCGTACAAAATGTCATAATATAGTATGTCGTAAAAAACTTCGTAGTATAGTATGTCATAGAAAGCTTCATAGTATGTCATAAAAACTTCATACACTGTCATAAAAAACTGTATAGTATTAGTACGTCGCGAAAATCTTTTATAGTATGTTGTAAAAACTTTATAGACCTTCATAAAAACCACCATAGTATAGTACATCGTAAAAAAAATGTATGGTGTCCTATAAGAATGTATAGTATGTTGTAAAAACAACATTAGATTATAGAAAACGCTGCAGTGTGACAGAACATGTAGCTGTTAACACACCAGTGAAGCCTGGCGTGGCGGCAGCCATCTTCCTGGCGAGGACGTCTTTGTCCATGTTGGGATCCAGTTTGATTGGTCGCAGGTGGACTTTAAAGATGGACGCCCTGCCCTTGATGTCTGGGGGGCCTGAGGGGAGACGGGAGAAAAGAGCATTGAAACTTAAATAATAACAACAACAACAACAACATAAACCTAAATTGGATTTTGGTTAAAAATGATGATACAAGTACAGTGATCAGCTGTAACATCCAGACAGCACGGGCAGAAAATCAGTTTCATAGTTTATTTGGTGGCATAACTATGAGACCAAGACAGCCGAACAATCACATGAAACATTGAAGTGACTTGGAGAAATCCCGGGAGATGATGCACTTTACTCTCTTCTGCTATTTGTTGCACAATTTACTGGATGTTTTTCATCATAAATATGTTAACTGAAAGTAAAAAGAAGTACATATAATGATGTAACTGAAACGTAGAGCCGAAACTATTAGTCGGCGGGTAATTATTTTGATAGTCGGTTAATCGTTGAAGTCATTGTTCAGGCAGACGTTTGCTGCTTCAAGCCTCTCAGTTGTCAGGTTTGCTGCTTTTCTTTGCCCCTAAATGACAGTAAACTCAATGTCTTTGGGTTTTGTTTTGTTTTTTTTTACTTTTGGTCAGACAAGAAAAGCAGCATGAAGACGTCACCAGGGGCTTTAAGAAGTTGCGATTCATACGTCACTTTTTTCTGCTGTTTATAAAGCCGAGAAAATAATCAGCAGATTATTTGACCTGAAGAAGCACCAGTCAGCTGCCAGCGTTGAACTCTACCTATGTAGATCTGTCTGTCGAAGCGTCCCGGTCTCATCAGGGCCGGATCCAGGATGTCAGGTCTGTTGGTTCCAGCCAGGACCACCACGTTAGTAGCCGTGTTAAAACCTGCCAAAACACAAACAGGCCGTTAACGCCTCAAACAGCTGAAGAATCAAGACTTCAGTTCAGCTCCAGCCTACCGTCCATCTCCACCAGCAGCTGGTTCAGCGTGTTCTCCTGCTCACTCTGACCTCCAAAGTTCCCTCCACCCCTCTTCCTCCCCACGGCGTCAATCTCGTCGATGAAGAGGATGCACGGGGCGTTCTTCCTCGCCATGGAGAACATGTCCCTGACCTGTGGGAGAGGGAAAAACCGTTTTCACGGCAACATCTGATCTTCAGATTGGAAAAATGTTTGTCTAATTTCTCCTAAAAATTATCCACCAAAGTGGTTCCTGCACAGATCAGCGAAGGACCGTGCTTTGATTTACATCTCTAACACCTGGGCCAGAGAGTTCTTTGGTCTCAGGAGGCAGTGAGAACATTCCCCACAGTCCTTTGGTCCCACACACGTCTGATCCGGTTATCTGGACTCACCCTGGCAGGGCCGACGCCCACAAACATCTCCAGGAACTCGGAGCCGTTAACAGTGATGAAGGGGACGTTGGCCTCTCCGGCTGTGGCTTTGGCCAGCAGAGTCTTCCCCGTCCCAGGAGGTCCGGACAGCACAGCACCCTGGGACACCAGACGACTGGACATTTACAACTTCAGGAACTACATCAGTCACCCAACAAACAAACTCCTACACTCACGTTGTTTAACTATACTTACGCTGTATAAAATGTTTGGAGCCTTGAACAAATATTTAAAACTTCACACCATTTTCTAATTTATTTTCTTTTTATCTTTCGTAAACTGACATGACTCATTATTTCCTGTATAATTTCTTTAAAAGTTAATTAAGATAAACTGGATTTGGTAGACAAAGATGAACAGGAGAACGTGTGAGAATCTCTGCCGTATTCCTCTGAAGCTGACCCTGCGTGCATCCGTCCGTCCGTCCGTCTGTTTACCTTGGGGATCTTGGCTCCGAGGTCCAGGTACTGTTGTGGGTTCTTCAGGAAGTTGACGAACTCCAAGATCTCCAGCTTGGCCTCCTCGCAGCCGGCCACGTCCTTGAACTTCACTTGAATGTTGTCCTTCATCATCTTCGCCGTCGACTCACTCATGCTGAAGGGCCCGCCCCTCCCGCCACCACGGCCTCCTCCCATTGGTCCCCGCCGCAGGGTGAAGAGCAGGAAGCCGATGAGCAGCAGGGTGGGTACCATGCTGATCAGAAAGGAGCTGGGACAACAGACGGGGAAGGGGTTTACTTATACATTGATGTAGCATCCCGGCTGAATGACGGTCTAACTCTCCAACTGATGCTTCACAAATGATTTAATGACAATACTGCAGGGTTCCACATTAACCAGGGTTCCACATTAACCAGGGTTCCACATTAACCATGGCCCGATGGCCTGATGGCCAAGCGTGTGGCCACCAAATACTCCACCAAGTTTCATCTTTATAGTGCGAGCCGTCGCCAAAGCAACGTTACATTTCCACAAACATCCAGATTCTTTCGGAAGGAAATGTAGTCTGAGTGAATATATGCACCATACGTTTACAAAAAACTTTGTAATTTAGATGAATTATTACAAAAATATATTTTTATTCTGTTAAAGTCTTTTCATTTATTGACATGTCACAGTTAAGGGAGGCTGTGTTAAATTGACTTTTCTGTATTGTTTTTACATAACTTTACATTTTGGCCACCTAATTTGGGGGCCTGGTGGCCTGTGTGCTGAACTTTGACTTATCAAAATGACCTGCTCTGATAGGGTGCGACAGCATACTTTACTTAAAAATTAAATGGTTACCTTTTTAAAAAATTTTTTTTTACTTAAACACAGTCAGTGAAAATCAAACATAAAATTCAACTTTAAACATCCCAATTTAAACATTTCCATAATACAGTATTTCTTAAGACTACATGCTAACTTAATTTAACCAAGAAATGCTGACTGCTTGTTGAGCGTGACAGAATTGCGTGGGCTAATAAAACAGTTAAGATAGCTGACATGCACTAATCTTCGAACTCAGAAAAACTACAAAAAAGGAGTCATAGGATCGGCCAATGCTGCACACAATACCAAACAAAATGCTGTCGAACCGTGTGCCCTCATCAACCCAAAAAAACCCACAACAATCAGTCAGTAACCTTCGTTTGGTCGAAGTTTCAACGTGCCTTTTTCTACTACCGGCATTACTCTTTCAAAATAAAAGCACTAGCCTTCATAACGTACCTAATGGTACAAAAATCAACACAGCCTTTAGAAAATATCAATAAACATGAAAAGCGACAGATTATTTAGGTTATTTACAGCTGTTGAGAAAGATGTGTGTGTGTGTGTGTGCGCGTGTTAAACCCACCCGTCACTCTCGGTGTTGTAGACGACGGCGAGTCGGTGCGACGGCTCCAGGCCGAGCTCCATGTGCGCCGCCTCCAGGTTCCTCTCAAATGCGTCGACGCTGCCGATGTTGAACCAAACGTAGCTCTGCGGGTCACACGAGATGTCATCATGATACCACTGTGCATTTATAAAAAGAGTGTAGAATCATCCTACACCTTTTCAGTCTGAACAGAAAACCTATTGCACTGGGGGGTTTTTGTGTGTGTGTTGGTGGGAATTATTTACAGGCACATCAGTTTACACAAAAGATCCAGAATCTTACATTTCATTTAGCCGAAGAGTGAACTAAAGCATCTACGATGGCAAGATGAGCATTTATTGGCCTAAAAGATTTGATCATTTCATGTTTTGTTGGTCCCACTTTCACGTTAAACCCACTGCTTTATTTTAAGGTTTCAAGTTTCTGCGTCAATATCACATTTCAGTTGTTTCGTCTCACCACATCAGCATCGGCTCCCGGCACCAGGATGACTCTGACATACTGTTTGTTGACCACCTCTAACCGATCCACCTGGACAGGAAAACATACATATATTTTACGGTGTTCTCTTACTTAAACTTCAACTCTCGAGTCCATTAATCAATCGAAAGAGAATTCATTGCCAACTACTTTGATAATGGATTAATCGTATTGTTGCTTGTCTTTGTCATTTCTGACTGTTTCTTTGGGTTTTGGACAAAAGAAGCAGTTTGACGTCGTCGTCACTTTGGGCTCTGGGAAACTGATTTTTTTACGAGCATTTTTCACAATTTTTAATCATTTTATAGACTGAACGATTAATCAAGGAAATAATCGGCAGATTACAGTCGACAATGACAGTAAAAGTTCGTTGCAGCCCTACAACTTTAAACTCAGCCATATTCATTGTACTTCGTTTCTATGGAGATCTGGATTCAGTGCTCCTCACCATCCCTCTGCCCACGTAGTGGTGGATGAAGTCCTTCCAGCTGATCTCTCTGCCGTTGTCTCTGAAGTAGACGTAGAGCAGAACCGAACTGACTCCGGCCACGGCGACCGCCAGGTAGCGGAAGTCCTTCTCGTCCCAGGGGAAGTCGCCCTGCAGGGACACAGATGGACGGGTTATGAAATGGTCATGTAGTGAACCTTCACTTGTTTTTAATTTTAGGTGTGCCACTTTCTCCTCTGTGAACAGCTTAAAATAATTTACAGAGTGCGTGCATTAGAATTCATACTGCATTTGTGAATTATGATTGAAATGTGCTGCTGTCTTCACTTTACCTTTTGCATTCGGCGCCACCAGTCTTTTCCACCTCCACCTCCACCTCCACCTCCTCTCTTCCCTCCGTCTGATCTTCCCCCTCCTCCTCCTGCTGCTCCTCCTCCTTTTCCATCTGAAACTCACACGATTGTTAGATCACACGTCTGTCGGACTGGTTTCATCCTAGCTCTGGTTTCATGTCGAGTTAACATCAATTAAGAGTCAACACACTGTAACATCCACCAGCCTCAGGACACACAACACCAGATTGGCTCATTCTTTTTGCTTCAGACAGACAGCGGCTCGCACCTTTGGGTTCAGTGGAGTACAGCCGTCGCTGAGCTGACAGAAACCTGCGACAGGACAGGAAGTTAACGTTCTGGAAAAGAGCACAGAGACACTGTTAGCACACTGAATACACACCACCACCAGAGAGACGCTCGCTGAAGGTCACACGTGATTTAAACGCCTGACCAGCGAATTCTGAATTACATTAGACTCTGTGAGCAGTGGAACAATTAAGATGTGAGGGTCAAAAATAGCTCAACATGATCTCGACATTAAAAGTGCCAAACGTATGTGGACAGCCTTTTCCCATTATTTTGTGTCTGAGCACCAACAGAGGGAAGTCTTACTGCTCCAGCATACATTCGTTGTCCCATGTTGAAACAGAAACCCATACATATGTTTCACCATGTACTGTACATTCAAAAGTTATGTTATCCCAGTGAGTCAGACGCTTCCAGCATTTTTCTGAACCAATCACACAATTATTTTCAAGCATATTTGAATTTTTGATATCTCCATGCCGTGATAAAGTTGGCAATATTAAAGTGAAGGCAACAGAATACTCATGTGTATTCTCGTGCGTGTTTTAAAGCCAAGGCTCACATTACATCAAGTCTTTCTTAATACAATAGTCACATGTCCAGATGTTCAAGGGTCATCGGTAGCTGTAGTTGTTGATCTTGTCCATACTGGCCACAAAGAGATCACTTCTTAAGGGAAATATATTATTATTGATGGGGGCCAAAATCCACAGTGACCAGCGTGTGAAATAAAATAAATGTAAAGTTCAGCTGAAGCCAACATGGGGCTTTGTGAGTTAGACACATTGAATGTGCGTCTTCCAAAGTTACAGCCTCTTTAGCACCAAATTCCTGCAGCTCAGCGAAGAAGCGCAGTCTGCGGGAACTTTGCACTAAAAAGACTGTAATGTCTGACGTTATCCACACTGACCCAGACTACTGAAGCTTCATATTACCTTCAGATAAACTTAAAAATTAATAATTGCACAGAACCAGGACTGTGATTTTTGTCCTCCATGAATTACACTACAATTGTTTTTAGGAACAGTATAGAGTATATATATAGTATAGGATCACTATAGAGTCTGTCTAGACTTGCTCTATATTAACAAGTGCGATGAGATAACTCTGCTATGATACAGCGATATATAAATAAAATGTAATTTAATTGAATTGAACAGGTCTTTTTCGTGGCCACACGGACTGAGCGACCGATAACTCCTTTAAAAAGAGACAGAATTAAAATCATTGCCCAAATTAGATTAGAGCTGGTTAATATGGTGGGAACGTTGACAATAATTAAACTTGCTATATGGCTTAAAAACAGATTTGTCAATAACACGACGCTTTACATTATATGTAAAACTGCCTTGCACAAATATTAATTGTGCCATTTGTGGTTTTAAACGGCCCAACTATGTAGGACATTTCTGGTGTCATAAACAAAGTTAGATACTGGTGTAAGTATTGGTACAAATGTTGTTTTAGGGCCAACAGACTCTGTTAAGCAGCAAGAAGGTCGTCAGCTTGCTTTGTGAGAAGAGCCTCGTGAAAAGGTTTCGCAGGTAGTTCCATTACTTTAGTGGCATATTCTAAAAATAAAAAATAAATCACATAACAAACCTGGCTGCAGGACAAAATGTCACCATGACTCGCCTGTGATTGCCAAAGTCTGTGCAGCGTCATTGGCGACTCCACACAGAAATTAAGAAAATGTGACGCAATAGGTGCAATTTGCTAGTTTGGATTAATGCCGATTTAAAAAGTAGATTAGAATAAGGCATACTGGGGACTTAAACCGAGTTTTAGCGGGTATGCTATTTTGTTATTCAACAGACGGCCGCTAAACTGAATGATTTTGTAATGGGATGTGGCTCGTTGGCGGGTTAGCTTGATGTCCGTTCCTCTAGACAAAATATAGTTCATTATCAAAACTTACAACCCACATGGAGAGGAAACCGCAGTCATTAAGTCACTGGCAGACTGTGTATCCCTTAGACAACGCTGGACTCCAGAAAACCTCCACCTTCAACTCACCAGGGCTGCGGAGCTGCTTCGGTATCCGGCTGTGAAAAGCCCTCCCGCCGTCACCGCGGACAGCCGAGCTCGGGCCCCTGCAGCCCGGCAGAGAGGCAGCGCGGCCGCCGAGAGAAGCCTCAGCAGCTGAGACATCCTCCCCGTCCCGCGGGCCCAGTCTTTCAGTCCAGAACACGACGCTTTTCGTTTAATTTCCTCCCCTGAACTTCATCGTGTGGCTCCTACAAAGTGTTATTGAAGAGCGACGGCGTGTAATGTCAACAGCAGGGCGACTGAAGGCCCGAAGGACCTTCTCTTCGAAAGCCTGCCGGATATTGTTGTAGGAAGAAATACATTTATTAATTCTAAAATGTCGGCAGGTCAGAAAATGACGCTTCAATACAGAACAAGATATGTCACTAGTTTAATACACGTAAACGCATTTAATTTGTTTTAAGATTACTTTATTACACTCAGGCATCAGAAAGGCCAGCACTGGGTCCTCACAGTACATCTTCGTTCTGATTGGCTGAAACAGACAGGCAACTCTCTGCAACGCTTCCCTCAACCGCATGTTACCAAAAACATGGATGACTGTGCGTTTCATCGACACAAGTGTGGAATAAGATATTAACATCTTGAAAATACACGTACGAGGGTGCGACTAGGATTAAAAGTAAATAAAAAAATGAATGACGACTAAAATAAAGAATACAAGTAAAAATGTATGGCCATCACATCACATTTAAATGATTTTTGCTTCCAAAAGGGTGTTTCTGGTTCACGTTTCTGTAAATAATTATTTTTATTGTAATAAATGATTAATTGTTTTCTCTATTAATAGAGAAACCAGTTGAAAAGCATTCGTCACAACTTCCCAGAGCCTTCCAGTTGTTCGTTTAGTCTGATCAACAGTCCAAAACCCCATAGATGTTTAATGTACTATCATACAAACAGCAAATCCTTTCATTGGAGAAGCTGAAACCAGCAGATGTTGCACACTTCTGCTTGAAAAATGCCGTTAGATGATTAAGTGATTGCTAAAATATATTGAAATAGAAAACAATAGAAAAATGAAATCAACCAATCATTTCAGCTGTACTGTCAGTTGCTTCACATTCTTTAAACTGATAACAGATTCTATAAAATCTTCAATATCAGTCTGAGTAAGAGTTTTGCCTGCATATGTAAATTAAATTTTTTTTTTCCCTAAAAGAATATTTAGGTTTGCAGTGTTATAAGAACTAACATGATACATGAAACAAAGACATATAAAATGTTAAATGTGCATTTAATATGTAACTTTAAGGGCTTAAACAACCTCAATTTCTCTTCCGTTGGATCAAAGTGAAGCATTAAATGTTGTTTAGGCACCTATAAGTCTGCAGCTACATTAATGATGATGATGATGATTAAAATGCCCGTGTTAAACCAAATGTACATTTATATACACACATTGCATTCTATAATCAAGTATTTAAAAGGCAAAAGTCAACAAATGGAACAAACATTTGCAACTAGGCCAAAGACAAAAAAACCCTAAAACAAACAGGCAAATAGACTGGATGAGTCATAACATCAGAAAGCCGTCTCTCTCTCTCTCGCCATGGTTACGGTGTGTTGAGGCTGCAGCTGGTCGTCCTCGGAGCTCTCAGCTTCCTCTGTAGCTGCTGTAGGAGAACCGACTCATCAGCAGAGGGAGGTGGAACCTCTGCTCAGGGTCACTGATGGTAAACACAACCTGGAAACACACACACGCAGAAACAAGTCAGCAACACAAATACAAACTGCTACACAGTTTATGACAAATCACATGATTATGTCGGTTGGTGTGAAAAGTGATAAGTTGACTTCAGTTTTGGGTCTAAATGAAAATCGCTCAGCTTTCCATGGTGTCGCAATTTCCTGGCGATAAATCAGTGTTGCTATTTATCATGATGATGTGACGACACTGATATATGATGATACACATTACTGCTGTCAAAACTGATGAAGTCATTTCCAACTGAAACTCACTCAAGATGTAATCCTGAGGATTATCCGTTTGCTGTGATTTGGCGACACCTTGTGGTGATCACTTGTCACATCCAACGTGTTTTCATTAGCAGCTGCTGTGAGGCAGCAGGACACCTTCAGCACAAAGCTGAAAATCTACACTGCCCGTCTGTTTTAGACAAACATATAAGTGAAACTATATATCTGTGAGCCGTTTCTAAAGATTTACATCTTCAGTTAGAACAAATGGTCTTTTCATAGGATTAAAATAATAATAACATAACTATAAAATAACTTATCCTTTCAGCACCTATTCTTCTATTAATCCATTAATGAATCACTGGTATTTTATTCAAAAGATAATCCAGCAGTGGAGTAATTTTTAAATAAAGTGTATCTTCCACTCATTGATTGTCTGGTGACGATCAGTGGCATCGTTTCCAGTGGCATCATTAAAGTTGCATGTTTGTGAAGACCTGCTTGCATCGCTAACAAACAGTGGAGCACTTAAAAAGGTTCTGTTGCTATTAAAGTGCCTGCAAGTGAACACTGCAGCTCACCTCTACATATGGGTAAAAGGAGGTCTGACCCAGACTCTCCCAGTATGAACCCGTCTCAAAGCGCAGCTTGTACATGCCGGGGCTGAAAGCGTCTCGGCTGATGAGTTCTGTGCAGCGGCCATCTTCATTTGTTGTCCTAAAAATCATTAAAAATGCTGATTTGTAAAGTTTCATTTTAAACTATTAACTTCAGCCTCCGTCCTCAACTTTTCTCTCACTAGCAAAGGAAAGCTCTTCGCTCTTCTTTCTTCCATCGCCGTCTTGTCTTTGTATCTGACAAAGAATTTGTTGTCATGCAGGTCAATCAAAAGGGTTTAATATTAAAATCCAGGATCTTCTCAGGTTTCATGTCCCGACATTTCAAAGACAGACCCTCAGAGCTTTGCACATTTAACCACAGTGCGTCTCTCAGGAAGGGTAACTGGATTTGTAGTTTTGTGCAAAAGGATAGCAACTTGGTTGAATCCTGTAATGACTGCTATATGCTGCTCAAAGAAAACTGAAACTGCATTGAAGTGAATGTGAATCCTCCAAAAAAACATCTCTCTAAAAATGCAAAAGTCAATATTTTGTATGTTTTAATAATACAAATACATATACAGCTCTGTAAAAACTTAAGAGACCTCTCCAAAATTTCCAAAGTTAATTTTACTCAAACACAAACCTATAAATAGTAAAACCAGAGAACTGATCATTTTGCAGTGGTCTCTTAATTTTTTCAAGAGCTGTATATTATTGAAGTTAAGAAAAGAACATTAATGTATATATAAAAAAACCGAATGTACAAAATCACTGAGTCTGACGACGTTTGCTAAAGCTTCAGCGGTGCAGTGATGGATTTTGTCCGCAGGTTCAAACCCTACCCGACACTCAGCATGCTCCAGATCATCAGCCTGGAGTCGAGTCGGTGCAGGCTGAGCGCCATCCTGGCTGCCGGGACGCCGTCTCCGGTGTTCAGCACGTGTGTGGTCAGAGGGCAGGACTCCGCTGCCGCCATGATCTGCTGGACAGCTGTGGACAGGGCGACTTTACCTGCACGACCTGCAGTTTACAGTGTTGGACATTTACGGCCTCCTGGCTTCATGATGCCACAGTATGGAAGGATGATGAAGTCTTTCTCCGCCCGCAGTATCAATGTATCTTGTTCATACATTTATTGAGACATATGTGACATGACAGTCACTACAAAGTGCTACCAGACAGACAAGTGAGGTAACAGCTGTAAGAGGTTTCAGTTCAATTCTAACTTTGATTCACCTATTTTAACTTCATTTGTTCATCTAAAAGCATAATTAAAAGTATACTACTTTTACATAACAATGCCCCAACAGCTGGAAACTCACTTTGATAGACGTAATCGATTCCAAAAGGTAATTACATTTTAAAAATTAAATTCGCTTACATTGTTTTGTTTCACATATTTGAAACCTTTCAATCTACCTGAGGAATTTAAAAAAAATCAATAGTGGAACCAGCAGATTAAAGCTCTGTGCAGTTAAACAAACTAGTCTAAGGACTTTCAGCCATTTGACCCTTGACCCTCCCGGTGTTTTTACCAAAATCTCATGATTCCCGGGAATTTAGAGCTGTCAAGCGGTCATGTGAATGTGAGTCTGGCATTTTGCTATACCACCTTTTCTGCACATCAAGAGGCCGCAAGAGGGGCCCAGCACAAAGATTGAGGATCTCTGAGCTGGCCCCAGTGCAAGAGGGACCAACAGCATGCACATGTAGATTAAAAAGCACTGAAAATAGCAATTAAAACGGGAAAAGAAAGCCACTATATGATCTTAAAAAAACTTAAATATTGATCCTTGCTGAACAAAATAGAAACACTTGTGTGAAATGTTTCAAATCCACGTCCTACAGAAGCTACAGAACACAGATGATATGTCATAAAGTTAAACTCAGAAAGTGAGTTTCAGTGTAGTTGGTTGTAAGAGAAGTCTTACCTGTGTGTGAAGGCACCTTCTCTGCTGCAGCGAGTTCATTCAGCGCCCAAAAACTCATCCAACCACTTCACACGCTCACGGCTCAGAGCCACTTACCCAGCATGCACTGCAAAAAGACCTGGGGTCAAAGGTTGTCCTGGCCCTAATGAATCATTAAAACCAGCTTCCCTTCAGTCAACAACATGTGATCCAGTGTTTGTCTGTGATTAAACTGTTCATACATGATACGGTTCTGATTTAATTAAAACACGGGCAATTTATTACACAAAGCCTGAACGGAAAGTTATTCTTTAATTAAAGTGTCAACACATTTGACTTTTTATTGAGGCATTACTGTTGCTGTTTTAATATTTTCTATGTGTTTCCGAGCACTTTGGAGTATTATTATTTGTTTCTTTATTTTCTATAATTTCATTTGGTCTGAAAATGAGAATTTGTTGTTAAAATCAGACTTTTGATTGCCAGTTTTAACTGTGACAGTTCTGTTTTTGCTCAGTGAGGTTTTCAAACTCAACACAGCTAAGAGTCAAGTTTCAAACCATTAGGCTAATTTAAAGGAATAGTTTGACATTTTGAGAAATACGCTTATTTGCCTTGTTGCAGAGAGTTAAATGAGAAGGTCGATACCGACCTTGTTTCTGTTTGTCAAATATAAGGGTGCAGCCAGTTAGCCAGTTAGCTTAGCTTAGCACAAAGACTGGACCCAGGGGAAAATGTTAAAAAAGACTTTTGGTCTCCATTTAGAGGTGGAGAAGAGGAGGAGGTACAGGCGTCCATGGAGCAACAATATGGGATATTGCTTTTAGTACTGAATTAAACCATAATACAATTCAATATAAGTGTATATATTATACACATAAATAGAGAATCATATTATTATACACGCAAAGCTCCAATCACACATATATTTCATAAAAAAATACCTTTACTACACAAACACTGAAATACATTTAGCACTGAGGACAAACACAAACGCACCAACAGCGGAAACTACAGTTGAAGCCAAATGAAGCGATTCTGCAGCTGCAGTTACAGGATAGTTATTAAAACATGTCTTAGCATAATTTTTTAACAGTTGGAAATAATGTCTTTAACGTATAAAGAGCCACTACCGTACACACAAATATTTTCAAGTATCATTTCTTTTAAACCGACAAAGATTTTACACGAAGGCTCTAAACATATTTACAGCCCGTCACAGTCCATAATATCCAGCAGGTTAAAACATGCTAGAAGAAAAGTCTTTATGTGTTTGACTTGGCAACAGTTTGGTGGCTTTGCTCTCCGTAAAACCAGTCACCCAAAATCTGCTGAAACAAACATGAAGTCATATAAAACGCAAGTACAATACGACTAAAAACGCAAAGTGGTGTGACCATTGTGGTGGAAAGACACGGTGTAAATACACAAATTGTCACACTCACGCATGTTGCTATATAATGGTTTCATGGTTTGGTTTCACAAATTAATGCCAATTTAAGGAAATTGAGTCCATATATCTCTTTATAACTGATTTCCAGAGTGAATCAGACTGTAATTCACCCAGAGTCATAAAACCGTGCTCACTGAGCCTTTAACACGGACCCATAATGTGGTCCTGTACACACCTGTGTGCACGTAACGACACACCTGACGAAAATACACTGAGAGATATGGGGCTGCCAGCTGCTGGCACTGACTTTATGAACGTTAATCAGAGTGAAGTCCAACATGGGGAGCGTGTTTAGGGTGATAAATGGAGCCAATATTACCTTTTTTGGTAAAGAAAATGTCGTTTTTTCAATCTTCATATTTAGAGTAAGAGTAATTTCTTTTAGTAGGAACTAAAAGAAAATAGCTTAGAAAAAGTAAAATAACTTGCCAAACATAGCTCATGACTTATGTTCCGTTTTTGGTAGGTGCACTATTAATGTTAAGATGTTGAAATTGTTCTTGATCACATCACAACAGACAGACCAGAATAGAATAAAATAAATTGTTCACTGTGATGGAGTATTTGTTTGCACGTTATATTTTTTATAGGGTTCTGAAATTGCTGTAAATCAAATCTGTGGCTGCCTGAAATGTGAGAAATCACCGAAAAACTATGTTGCTTTGTAAAAACACAGACGTTTAGCTACGTTATCCCATGTGTCAAGATGTTAGCATGGAGCACCAGAGTCAGTGACGTACCAGGAACACATTTTGTTTTGGGGTGTTTTGTCGCCATTGTGGACTGGAAACCAGAACTGGAGATGGTGCAAGGGAATAAAAATCACAAAATGACAGACACGAGACAGATTCAGGAGTGGAGGAGAGTCGGTCCGATGCGGTTCATGTTGCCTCCATGAAGGATCTGCCATCCCAGCTCCTGCTCCTGGAGAAGGATCTGGAAAGAGAACAGGAGTAGAACTTCAGACCACTACAAACTGTTCCTTTTACATCTGGCATGACCTTTTAAACAGCATCATCTACCTGCGTCCGTTCAGGCCGCCGGATGTGCATTTAGGAAACCCATCAGGGCAACGTACGTTCATGGTGAAAAATCAAAGGATTTGTTTTGTCAACCAAAACGTTCTGATGTTGTCCTGTGTGTGATTAAAGAGAAGGAGCTCGGTGGGAAAGTAGATCTGGCTTCATTGCAGCGTCGGATACTTAATGGCCCCTCTGATCTAATGAAGCTAAAATGGACATTACTGAAGCTTTATTTTTTATTTTTTTTTACCTCCAAGCAGCTACTGTATTCAGTTCATTTCACGGCGCTGTGAGGAGCAGCCTGAAACATGCTGCAGATCGCTCGTTCTTCCCAGTAAACACCTGCCTCCGTCCTTTAATTGGCTGAAACACCTAAAACCACCGGCCTGGTTCTTTAAAGTGTCGCAGAGAGAGAGTCCATACCTGAGCTGCAGCATCACAGGTCGTCCTCCAGGTCAGACGGATGCTGCTTTATCTGGAAACGCAGAGGAAGTAGCTCTTAACGCGACAGAGGAAACACACTGCAGTTAGCCCTCATTAACACCGCCTTCCTCCTTCTCTTCCCCATCATCATCATCTTCCCTGGGTGTAACACACACACACACACAGCTGCACATTTTATACCCACAGTCCACAAAACATTTCCTGTTCTTACACACAGACACACACACACACACACACACACAGAAATGGTAATTACTAACACACTCTCTCCTGTTCACACACACACACAGACACACACTTCCTGTCAGAGGGACAATGCAGCAGATTACGGGCCGCTCTGTTCTCTGCCTCCGCTCAGATTAATGATGCAGCATCGCTCAGTCAGCCAGGTAGGAAGCCTGCAGGATAATTCTATATCATTATGTTTCCCTGTAAAGAAGCAGAAACAGTGAAAGCACCGTTCCCCCTGCGCCGATGATCTGCTTCACACCAGCGAGCTGCTGAATAAAAAGGCCTGCAAGGCGACAGCAAACACGTCGTCCAACACAGATTATGCAAATAGTCTTTGGGCCGCTCTGCACAGAGATACTCGACATGATGGAAGTGAAGGGATGGACTGGGGCAGGTTAAAAGGGAATCACCTCATTTTAGTTTAACTTCAACAACAATTAAGACTCATCTGTCCTCCCTCTTTTTATAAAATCTGTTTTAGTCATTTCTAATTCTGAACTACCGGTTAAACAATATTAAAATTCACTGGTTCTGGCTTTTAAATTCCGCTGTTTGTTGTTTAATATCACTGTAACATCCTTGGTCAGTTAGAACGTCACCTTTTGCCTCAGTGACATTTAAAAAAAAATCAAATTTCTAACATTTTATAGTTCAACAAACAGACTCGCAGCCTTCTGTCGAGCTGACAGACATTGGTGTTAATAATAGACTGTCCACAAGATGGCAGCATCACATTACCTTTGATAGTGGAGCTCAATGCAGAGGGGGCAGGTTCTCAGGTCATTTACCCTGCGTTCATTCATTCAGTAGGAGCATATTATCCTGCAAGGGTAGCTGTAAGTGTATTGGGGGTATATTTCACCCTGGGTGGGATCTAGTGATATATGTGTATGCTGTGGGGGTAGCTATAGGGTAGTAGTGGTATATATTTACCCTGTGGGGGTAGTAGAGGTATATATTTACCCTGTGGGGGTTGTAGTGGGGGTAGTAGTGCTGGTAGTGCAGCGGCTCATCCTCACTGGCCTCTCCTGGTTCAGGACTTTCTCTCTCCAGACTGCTGACTGAACCTCGGTGAGGAGAATCCGAAACACTGGGCTCTGTGCTCTGAGGACACTCTGACACACACACACACACACACACACACACACACACACACACCAGTATTACTGCCAAAAACTGGCACCACGTTAAAGGTTTCGCGTTTTGACCATGAAAGGCGTCAGTGCTGCACTGAATACAGACTGTGTGTTATTTCACCTCCATTCTATTATTGCCTCACCTACAAATGTGGTTTTTTTTTTTTACGTTTTCTTTATTTAGCCAGTAGTGTCTGCGTGTTTTTATACCTTAACTTTTCTCCTGGATCCCTGGTGGTCTGGGGGCTTAGGACTCTTCGCTGCATGTTATCTTCTCGCCTCTTTCACTGGCTCCTGCCTTAAAAACGTTGTTTCCATTGTGTAAAACAACACAAAACCATAATACCATTCGGGCTCCAAGTTACTGAGAAACTGTCTGTTCAAGGCCACGTTAAAGGAGGATTGTTCCATTGTACAGCAGCAGAATAAAGAAATGTGCTTTAAAATGAAACAGCATAAGATTTGTTGAGCTACCTCGTCTTTAATTAGTGAAAAGTTATTCTGTAAACACACATAAAGTGCAACAGTTTTTTTTTTTTTTAGTGATTTAAGAAGTAAGAATGAATCAGTTTGACCCTGTTCACGACTGCTAAGCTTTCTGACATGGTCAGACATTTGACATTGAAATAAAACCATTTGATACAGTTGGTCGTGAGCAAACTAGACGTCTAAAAAATGCTGACTTTTCAACCGACTTTGGCTCCACTTTTACAGCATGGACGTCTGTAAATCACCAAATCAACACCCGCTGGGTTGGGATACGGAATATGTGACGCTGATGGGTTCATCTACCTGTCGAAGTAATGCTAACGCCTTTTTTTGCTTTCACACTTGCTGTTAGTATTCCACTAAAGCGTCCTGCTGCTTCATCCTCGGCGTGCAGGGAGAGAAGTTCTCTAACAAAAAAAGATAAAAAATACCATGTAAAGAAGCGAAGACTGTCAACGTGTCACTTTGGATAAGTTCCTCATCTTTTTTATTTTATCCTCGCAAGGAAATGTTCTTCTTCCACGGCAGAGGAATAAAACCAACACACACACACACACAGAGTTGGTGGACGACAAGATAACTCCTGAGCGCTGAAGGGGAGCTTATGAAAGGTTATGAGGCCGGTGTTTATCGCTGTTTACCTCACTGTCATAATCCACGCTCCGCTGGCGGCAGTTTTGTCATTGAACCATTACTCACAGATTCAGCGTGATAGCGGCTCACATCTGATGGTAAACAAACCGACTCGCGCCGCATCACCAGCCGCTCGCTGATCATTTGCAATAATAAACTTCGGTTCAGAGTTCAGTGGATCAAGCCTGGATCAGGCTGATGTACGAGGCTGATGTTGTTCTTTTTTAATAAAACTGGGATCTGGACCAGTCGGTGTCACCCCCCTGTGAGACGATGGACTTGATTCACGTTGACAGATTACGTGTTTATTAACGCTGGTCGCCTACAGGAATATTTTCTGATTATTATTCCCTGACGTATTAATATGTAAGCGGCGTTTTAATGTCGTTTATAAGTTTAACTTAATCTGCAAGTAACTGTCAGATAAATGTAAAAAGTACAATATTTCCTTCTAAAATGTAGTGGAGCAGAAGTATAAAGTATGGGTTATATTCCCAGTAACAGCACCTTTGCTAACGAACAAATTACTGTTTCTACTTCCGTCAGGCTTTGCATTCAAGCCACGTCACATAGGCCATTTGCAATAATGGCCAATAACGGTGGCATAAAATATATATTTGCAACAACAGGTCCTTGATTCTAGATTTCCTCCAGAGCTCTGTCTGTCTGTAGCCAGCTAGCTAACCAGCGTTGGCTCTGTGAGCTGGTTGAAAACCTGGTCTCCGGCTGGTCTTTAAACGTTTCCAGTTCACTCATTTGAAATGGCTACATACGTTGTGCTAAGTCAGTGCTGTCCGGGGCAACACACACACATAGCGCCCGTCGAAGCCCGCACACCGGCCGGCGTCTTCGTGCACGTCGTCATGGGTTGACGGGGTGGGATACACTGTCATTGTCCTCATTCCCAGGGGCTTTCTTTACAGCACATTTCTGTATTTGCAAGCGTTCTCCTAAGTTGCAGTGCACTGAGCTCTCAGGGCGACTGTAGTTCTTTCTTTTACATAACCCTACAGACTGCTAAAAAAAAAAAAAGCATAATTTCCCCTAATTGGACAAATGCATCCCACATACATTGGTAAAACCAATGTAGGTAGCTACAAAGTGCCGTAACCTTGGATACTTGAATACAGGTTCATACACGTACCTGGAACAAACCTTTTCATCACAGTGAATGAATGAATGAATGTGTCCTAAGAACTGTGGGATAGTGCCTGGAAGTGTATTTTCCTATTTATTGTTATTAACTGTGTAAATTCGCTGGTCTTTCTGACCCTGAGGCTGGAGGTTTGTTTTCAGTACAGGTGTAAAAATGTCTGTCGCATTTTATAAGACGGCTAAGCAGCAGCGAGGGACAGGAAGCCATCCAACTGCTTGTTGCCTCTACCTGAGCAGTCCTTCCTCTGTCTGTCCATCTTGTCCACACAGTCCAACAGGCCATCGATCTGATCCTTGATCACTGTCAGCTCCCTCTTGATGGCAAGTAGCTCAGTCATCTTTACTGCAGAGAGAGAGAGAGAGAGAGGTGAATGGAGACGAAATCAATTCAGTATGAGCCAAGTGAGTGATACGCTATATTTCCTGTCCACATTCATGTGGTGGAAAGACTTCCCTACGGACAAATGATGTTCAACAATCACATATGAGTGTAACGTCCACGCAGTCTGGTATTACATCTCCCTGCAGATGCAGATGTCATCCAGTGAGCCCCGCAGTCATCAAGCCTGTAGTCCTGCACCATCAATTACTCTCAACGCTGCACTCCCACCTCCACCTCCTCCTGCACGAGCCCTCGCCCTCGCTGTGCTCTGTAATGGACTGCCGGCGCCGCCAACAGCTCACCAAACGACCCTGAAAACTACTTCACTCCTGAAAGCTTTTCGACCTCGGAAGCTTGCAAAGGCAATCTAATTTCCTCGTGATGGGGCGAAGTAAAAACTATTAAGGCTTGTAATAAACTAGTATAAACAATTCTTATTTGCCATGCACTATTAACTCAGGCTAATTGCAAGTGCTGATAGGCTCGGCTGGGTTATAGCAGGAAGGAGAGCCCTGCGGTACAGAAGCTTTTAATGAAGAGACCATCTGGCGCCCCCCCCCTCACCACCACCACCCGCCTTCTCTCCAGCACCCTGGGGCCCTACCACCGAGACGAGCCATCACACAGGCGGGAGATAACATGAACAGGGTTTTAGAAAGGGAGGGATCCTCCGAGCGCTCCGGGTTTCCACAGGCGCACGTGTCGGCTGCAGATGTACAGATTTTCAAAAAAGCCAAATATAACGGCTCACAAGTGCGAACACCCAGGCCGAGGCTCTTGTGAGAGTTGGAAATTTAAAAGCCTTTAATTGGAGAGGGTTGAGGCATTAAACACCTCTGCGTATCGGCCTCTGCCATCAGCAGGGTAACATTCACACCCACACAACTGCCCGAGCGGTTTCTGCCACACTCGCAGTCACTAGTTCCTTTCGTCCTTCACACTCTGCAGCATTGTGGCCATAACCCCGGTTATAATGTATATATACACATTATATATATAATTTAGATTCAGCCGGGTAGTAAATTTATTCGGATGTAATTCTTCACTTTGGTATAGTTCTGGAAGCTTGTTTAAATGTTAGTACATGTGTTCTTTGTTGCTTTCTTTTAAGTGTCACATTGTTTAAGTCATGCACAAAGTGAAGCAGCGTTTTATTGCTAGTCCGCCAAGTGCATCTGGGTCTGTCTTCCCGTTTGCGTGCGAACGTTCTGGAGGTTTGCAGAGCGGACGGTGCTATGACTCCGTCGTGTAAAGTACCACTACTGGGATTCACGTCCTGGAACTTTGGGCACCAGCCGTCGACCCCTGTGCTCCCAATTGCAATGTCAAGCTACATGACAGTGTGTCGAGTTGTGCAATCTCCAGGAAGTTACGCATGGGCTTAGTGAAACGTTGGGAGTACACTGGCGTATTTTGGTTCCATCGTTTGTTAGAAATCACAACAGACTGTGATGGAGCCGCCATCTGAAGGGACTCGTGCACTCATGTTAAAATGACCCGTCAAAAGTATAATTAAAGCTACAAAACTGCACCACTCATAAGAAACACGGCACAGAGAATCGCGCTTACATTTGGTGCTACTGCTGTTAGAAGAGGAGGCGTGTGTGTTGTTGTTCCTGCTGGAAGCTCTGTTGCTCTTCATCCTCAGAGCTGCTGTGGAGGAGGAGGAGGAGGAGGAGGAGGATGAAGGGCAGGGCCGCTTGACAGGACTGGGATCCGCCGGCACTGAGGAGGGGACGCGCTGGTAGTCAAAGATCCTGAAATACACAGACACACACACAGCACAGAGTCCCATGATGCACCACTGCCCGAGGCCACGGCGTGTTCACGCAGCAACATGCTGCCCGTTTGTGAAGCGCAGTTCAGTTTGTGGTATGAGTCTGTGAAGTCGTCCAATACACAAATAAAAGCTTTCAAAAATACACCAGTTTATACAGAAATACAATGAAAGAACTTGAGTCCAAAGAAACTACAGCGTGTGTGTGTTCATGGTGATGAAGGAACAACAGTGTGACTCACTGATGTGTTTAAATAGTTTTTGGAGCAGCGATGGAGCTCTGCGGCTCAGAGGAGGAAGATATATCAGGCACACGCGATACTTGTTCGCAGACACATTCACTGTTTGTTTGTGTCTTTTCGTGGGATTTGTTGAAAAATGTAATAAAATGTAATAATAGAATTACCCTTTAATGCTAAAAATGTTTTATCCTTGTGGGGACTGAATTGTTTTCCTAAGCCAAGTCCCCATAATGTGAGTGTATGAGCAGGTTAGGGTCCCCATAATGTGAGTGTATGAGCAGGTTAGGGTCCCCATAATGCGATGAATGACAGCGCTTGCACACACACCGTCAGCAGGTATCAGGTGAATCAGAAGTGATGTCTGCTTGTAGGAAGATGAATGCGAGGGACCGGGGGATGAATGATGAGCCGTCAGAGAGACACAGATTGTCCCGTCATCACTGCTCTTTAACGTTCAGGCCTCTGCTTCGCCTGTAATTGGATCACATTCATATTGCTGCATTGCATGTTTTGGTATTAAACCTCCGTCTCCATTAGTTTGATTTGCACGTCCACCCTTTAGGTGGAGGAAGGCGAGGCAGCGGTGTGATAGCGCCACTCTGCTCCTCTTCCATTAAACACATCGTCACACCGGCACAAGTATTTAGTCATCAGCTGTTGTAATTGACTATTAAACCTACTTCCCCTCTACCTTCTTCTCCTTCAGTCAATGATTTCCTGCATTTCCCAGAATGCTTTACGACCTGCAGATTCAACTGTACATATTTACTGTACTTTCTACTTTAGTGCCAACAATAACCACATCTGGGATGATGGATATTAGTTGAGCAATAATAATAATTTCCATTATCATTTAATCTGATGATTATTTTCTCTTTTAATCATTTGGTATGTGACAGTTGATGAATTTAAATTCATTGTTCTGTCCGACTAACAGTCCAACACACAAATATATTCAGTTTACAATGATGCCACATCTGACAGCAGGTCAGATACTGTATAGAAAACTACAGAATAGTTCCAGCCTCATCCTTTAAAGACACTTCAGCAGGGCGCCAGAGGTGTATAAACCCAGCTCCTCTGCCTGAAGGACGTTCTCTCTGCTTCGTCCACATTCTTATAAAAGTACTCAAATGATTTATAAGGAAATTAATTGAGAACGAAAGCTCTAACATGATGATGTAGCTGCAGTTGAAAGTCAACTGAAATAGAATTTGGTCTTAAACCTGCAGCTGCTCCCTCCAGGCTGAGTTACCTCCTCGAGGTGAGCTGAAACTTTATGAAGGACAGAGCAATTTATCTTATAAAGAACGGATAACAGGCGCTGATTTCATTTCATCAAATAATCCCACGTTCTCTCCTTTCAGCGCTTCCTGCCTTTTTCCCACCTAACAGGCGTCGTTGCTCACCGACGCCGCGTTTCCCGCCGCGGTTGTTGCGGTCTGATAGAGTGTGTTGTGCTGCGAGGTGAGAGCTGACTGACAGCTCCAATTTGATGCAGAGAGCGATAGAGGAGGCGATGGGGAGGACGACAAGCAGCCTTTCCTCCTGCTGTCAACCTCTGCTGTCTATCACAGCAGCCATCTACGGCTGATGGAGGGTTGACTGCAGGGGGAACATGAAAACACTTCATCTCTTTCACTGTCTAACACACACACACATGCATAAACACACACCCACATGCATCCACTCATTTCATTTCAAAAGCTGCTTTAGTGGCACGAGAACACGCATTTACACTTCAAAGGCCTGAAGAAAATTATATGTGTGCCACAAAGAAAACATGTGATAATATTCAGGGGATTTTCACATTTTCACCTGAAATGAGAGGCTGCAGCTCTGCAGGCTGATCAAATCTAGTAAAACTGGACTGCCTGTCACAACATGTGGACTCAGCTACAGTACAGTTCATTCAGATGAGGTCGACACGAGGCAAATATCTAATGTGTCACATGTTGACCGACTGGCGACAAGAAGCATTTCTTCTTCTTCTTAAAGTTTAAAAATAAAGTTGAGTGTTCGAGTTTGGTAAAAGGTTTTCATAAAAGGAAGGTAGCAGAGAGGATACAGATTCGAGGTAAAAGAGAAGCTAAAAATACAGAGAACCGGAGGTTTTGTCTCGTTAAGTCACAAACTCAGAGCCTGCAGGTCTGATCTGACTTTCCTTATAGAGACTCTCTCTTTTTATCTCCTTCTTATAGAGTTCAGTATTCGTATTTTTGTGTGTTCCTCTGCGAAGGACTGTGCTGCTCTGTAAAGTGTCACACAAACATTTGCTGCAGTGACGGAGGAATACAGCAGCACAGCGGAGGATTAACATTCGATCAGCAACTTTTTGATTTGTGAAGTGGTGTGATCAGCACACACACACACACACACACACACGCACACACGCACACACGCACACACGCACACACACACGCACACACACACACACTCAGACCTCCTGCTGTGCTTGTCCCTGCAGTCTCAACACATCAGGATAACGGGTGAGGGGGGCTACTGTACCTCGCTAAGCTGATAATCCGCAGCCCGGCAGATAAACGCCTATAAATATTTACAGGACGGCTGTGTTGACACGGCCGGGGCTCCACAGCTTTGCATCCTTCATGCAGAGCGAGGCTGGACACACACACACACACACACCAATGCTGTGTAGCTCTCCAGGAGAAAACATAATACTCCAGATCATTCCTGGAGGCTTTTCACAGACGGCAGTTTGCATGAAAGTCTGTCCTTCTGCAGGCTGGAGGGGTCAAATATTCTGTCACATGAGGACGAACACTGCTGAGGTGTTTTGCACAAGTTGCACAAAAAGATTCACAATGTCCGAGGGTCATTATGTTTGACATCCTTTGTCCTGGTTGTTAATGTTTTGTTTTGTTTTTGTGATTCCCGGTTATGGATTGTGCAACAGAAACCTGGATATGATGCGATACGTATACAGCTGAACTACTGCAAAATAAACGTCCTGTCCAGGATGCTAATTCTCTGCCATTTGTGCCGGAGATGCATCAGCTGGTGTTCTAACGTAGTAGTTAATAAGACAAAAATATGATGGCAGCTGTGGAAACTCCAGCCGCTGATGAAGACAGTGAGATGCGTTAGAAAACTCTGGAAGCCGCCTTTGAGTTTAGATTTTTACTATGGCAATTGGTATAAATGGTGCATATTGTTTATTAGTTATTTAAGGATCCCTGGCTGTTCCGAGCACAGAAATACAGACGTTGAATGAGAAGGTACAGAGACATTAAGATGTAGAAACAATTGGAAACAATTCAAAGAGAGAAATTAAAGATGAAGTAGTAACAGACATAGCAGACAAATTAAACACAAAAACAAAGAGAGAAAGATGCTTAAACAGATCAAAATACTAACGCAAGCAAACTAAACAGATGAAAGAATGAAAGAATTGAGGATATTAAAATAACATAAACACACATACATGTAGGGGTATGTGCCTATTTGGCTACATTGCTTTGGAATTGAATACAATTAGAATGTAGTCTGGGATTTTTATACAGTTTTGGCTCCAGATTATCCAACACGTTCTTGGGCGTAGGCAAGAAAACATTCTTCTTGGATAAACAAGAAGTCAACGAGTGTTACGGGGAGATCGTCGTCAACCAACATGGCCGCACTCGCTGCAGTAGAGGCTCATCGCTTCTGAGGAACTATCGATCGATCAAACGTGGCGGCGATCTCGCTCCATGAGTTCAGGATCATTTGGCGCCCCCTGTGGTGTCTCATGGAAGGCTCGTAGAGGTAGCCTCGAAGGCGGCCATGTTGAAATGAAACGCTCAGGGCGCACTCACAAACATTTGGAGGTGCACAATTAACCGCCGCGACAACTTGTGGAGCCTTTGCAAGTTACGTGATGGCGTCATTTTTGGAGCATAAACCAACGCCCCCAGGAGGTGCGCTATGCTTTGAAGCCAATTTAACAAGCAATGCGCACGGTCCAGGCCATTTTATACGCAGGAAGTCAAACTTTTCTGGCTTCACGCGCCGCTGAGCAACCTTCATAGGAATGAACGAGGCCCTGCCTCCGACGCTGCATCCAGGTCTCTTTATACATCCATGGCATAAACCTAGCTTCACACTGCTTCCTCCTTTGCTCCCGACAGACAAGAGACCAAACGCTACGGCCACTAGAGGGCTCTAACGTGAAGAAACATCTTTTTTGGTCACGCGCTGAAGTGACTGATGCTGTTGCTTCTCTTGGGAGGAGGGTCTCATCTCTACACATCTAACAAAGAGGACACGGCCGTTATTTACACGGTCACGTGTCGTAACGTCTGTAATTCTAAGATGCTCTGAACGAACGGCCGACACCGTAATGTGTCTGGCGAGGAGTCCGGTTGTCCTGCGTCTCTGTTGGGTGTGAAATGAGGGCACGCGTGAGGAAGTAAGTGTCGAAAAGGCAAAAAAAGGATGCTGCAGATGAGAGAACAGAGGGAGGGAGTGTGGATGGAGAGTGAGCGGAGCGTTTGTCTGAGCGGCTGCCGGCTGCCAACACACTCGTTTTTCATGCTGTCAGCCTCTTTTTCTCTCTCTACACTCGTCTGTTGCCCCCCCCCCCTTCCTCTTTCGTCCTCTGCTCCTCTTTCATCGTCTGTCTGTTATTCTACAGCTAACATACAGTTATACTCCTCCTCCTCCACCCGTCCTTGGCTGCCTGCGGTGATGTGTGTTTTCCGCCCGTGGTGGGGCGGTCAGGCGCTGTCAGTCCACTGCTGTTTCCAGGTTTTTGCATTTTAGTTAGGCATTTATTCCTTTTTAACCTTTATCTGGGGAAAGTCAAGTGAGTAAGCAAAGTGGCTGCTTTCCAGAATCACCTTGTTTCACAGGCGGCCGAAAAAAACACTTTCTCACTGCAGACAGACGGGACGGAGCTGGAGCAGGTTCCCAAATCTAAACTTCCTGGGACAGCGGGAGAAATTCTGTGACGCAACGTCTTCATCAAGCGAAGCTCGTGTCGCTCCTGAGAGCGGCAAGGAGAGTCTGGAAGTGGAGCAAGAGTCAAAATGGTCTCCGATCGAAGAGACAAATAGTTGAAGAGTAAAATCAGGACAGAAGTATTTTACATTTCATTTCAACAGTTCATTCTTCCTCCTTCTCCACTCAGTAATGGTCCTCTAGGTGTTTTTGTTCTCGCTCCAGTGTGAACAATCTGCTTCTCGCTGACTACGTTTACCTGCATAAAATGTTCAGGTTTTTTTTGCCCTTATTCCTGAACAACACAATAATCCTGCTGATCTGTTCACAGGATGAGTCTTCCTTGTTGGGCCGTGTGAACTTGGTGTCACGGTGTCTAACAGTAGCTTGTGTTTCTCCCTTCCTTGTCTTCTGTGCAGCATCTCTCCCCCCTGCAGCTGTTTCCAGCTCAGGAAGAGACGTCCACAGAACGCTCCGAAAACCTGAACAGCATCTGCACATCGCACGCGTCTAAATAATCAGAATAAGGCCTAATTCGGAATTCCCAAATGGAATGTGCTGCTTACGTGACCCGTATCAAATTTGGAACGTTGTCATATTTGGAATAATAGTGAAAATTCTTTTGACTCCTATCACTCTTCTTTCCTGTTTTTCTGTTTTCTGTGTGTCTTGTTTTTTTGCTTTCAGTGTCAAAGCACTTTGCAAAACTCTTGTTTTTAAAAGGTGCAATACAAATCAAGTTATTATTCTTATCATTTAAAATGGGTTTTGCACGTGAACGTGGTCAGCGTGCGTCCTGTTGACCTGCAGCTTTGCTGTAGCTTCGGCTGCACACAGCGAGCAGCTCAGGTGGGGGAGAGGAGATGATTTATAACAAACCCAGCTTTCACCGAACTGTCAACTCTTTCACATTAAATTGCCGTAGTGGCACATTTCCCCGACAAACACCGGCGAGTGTTTGTTTTCTTTCCCCTCGCACATCTTGAATTTGCTGAGTCCTCTTTGTGCACAAATAAGAGCCGAGTCACCTCCGTTTGCTGTCAGGTAGTTTTACAGGCTGTGAAGAAGCAGCAGAACTCCTAGAAAAATGTGTTTGGAGCACAGCACATTATTTTCTCACTCCTGTGTTTGCCGTTTTGCGATCAGAGTATGCTGCTACTGAGAATAATACATTTCCCCGGGGCTAAAATTAAGACCAACAAATGTAGTAATGAAAATACACATTGTGTTAAACAGAAAACAGCACGACCTTCTGCCTGCGTTGGTGCATCTGCTCTGCTTCTGCAGTCTATCCTGAACTAACCGCATGCAGAGCCCTTCTTTTGACAGGTGCTTTCAGGAGAACGTTTCATTGGTTTTTAAATCTATTCTTTGCAAACTGGATGATGACTGAACTGCTGCAGTGTGTTTGGAGTTTAGCTCTAAAGGTGGCATGACGTTTCACCTTCTTAAATGTGCGTTTCCTGGTGTTGGGGAGCTGTGCTGCTGCGTGAAAACAGTGTGAAGCCTTCAGAGTCTCCAGAGTTGAGCTCTGCGACGTCTGATCAGTGTCCTCGAGTGACGTCACAGGAGTCATCGTCGGTTGGCGTCCTGCAGCCCAGCTCTGCTGCAGGCTCCTGGCTACGTCAGCCGCCGCTGGCACGACACCCCTGAATCTCTCACCCAGCTGTCTGCGGCCGAGTTGCATTTTAACGAGTAAAAGGGGGGAAAAAAAAGATGATATTGCTGGTTCTGCTGCGTCGACTTTGATCCAAACTCTTCATCGCGAGTCTGACAGTGTCGGAGTGTGTCATCATTATATTTCCACCTCCACCGGTTTGACTGGAGCTCTCATCTCGTGGTGTCTTCTTCTTCTTCTGTGGTGGTTTATTGGCACCTGACTGCAGAATTAGCAGCATCAGCTGTTTATCTCAAGGCGCTTAACTTAATATAAGAAGTTTTATTACTAATTATGAATGACGCAGATCAATTCGCATTTTGTTTTGTCGATTCTTTTGGTAAATTTGGTTCATATTTGGATGGAAACAGCTTAAGTCACTCTCTCTTTGTTTCTTCTACCTTGTTTTGCTCTCATTGTTCAGTTTTATTCTCTTTCTCTGCTACCTCGCTCTCCCACTTTCTTACTTTCCTTCATCTATTATTACTTCCTCTCTGTGTCTCTCACCTGATTCAGCCAATCTGCACCATAATCTGAACGTTGCATCAGTAAGAAGACAAATGAAGAAACTAAAGTCAATAAAACAAAGTAAAAATGGATTAAAGCAGTTTGCACTGTTCACACACACTGAGAACACAAACACACACACTTCATGTCCCATTTGCTGCATCAGTATTTTAATTGGATGTAATTTAGTTAAAAAAAGGCTCAGTTGCGTATTTATTTTCTGCATCGGAGCAAATTGAATTCAGTTTAAAGAGTTTCCTTCTCAGCAAACGTGATTTCCCTTCACCGCCCTGCACTCATTTAAACTTCTGTCTGTGTTAAATGCCTTTGGAACATTTAGACTCCATCAACACTCCAGAACAAAACAGGAAGATGCTAATTAAAAGATGAGGTTTTTGGAATCTTATTTATCTGATTAGTTAATGATTATTCTTTCATATTGTAGCGACGGAACCACATTTCCCATCATGCCTAGTGCTGGACTGAGTAGTTTACATTTGCGGTTTTATGTTCCGATATTTACTTTTTCTTCAGCTCTTCTTGCTCTCTTCATCTTCCAATTCTTCTTTACCATTAGTGTTTACTTCTCTATCATCTCTCAACTTTATTTCAGTCTGTATCTCATTCCGACTTTCTTCTGTGCTTTTGATCTTCCCAGCTCAGGTCTGTCATTGTCCCTCTCCCGTCTCCGTGTGACTGTATTTAGTCACTGCGTGTCGCTGGTTCCTTCGGTCTTTAATAATCCGATCTGAGGATGGATGGAGATGGAGGGCAGTGGGGAGGACAGCAGCTGCACTCATCCTCACAAAATGCCTCTCCAACTTGCTGAAAGCTGAACACAACAAGGTCAAACTGAGATCCACTCGCAGGTCTCATCTGTTCCTGGAACTGCAAACCGCTCTGTGAGACAGGCGCATGGTTTCCTAACCTCAGAGTCGCTGCCATCAGACAGGAAATCTGCCTTGCCGCCGTGCGCCAGACACAAATGGGGAGTTGAGGCGGGGTTCATGTTCTCGGAGAGGGCGACCCATTTCCTCCTCTCAGCTGAAAATGTGCAGTCTGAGACACTCAGGAAAACACATTTAGAAGCTGTTGAAACACTGAAGAGTTGAGCTGACATCTGAGGTCGTCCAGAGCTGCTGCCTGAATCGTTTGGTGGCATCAGGACCAAAACATCAGTTTCCAGCCAGCTTCAGTATGAATGTCTATTCTGTCTTTTCCTGGCAAACAGTTTATCTGTTGGTCTGCAGCCTCACGCTGCATTCAGCACACAACTTACGTATCATTTTTAGCTCTGGTTGGACAGTTAAATTCACTTGTTCAGTTTCCAGAATGATGCATTTTCAGTTCCCGGTTGCTTGAAGTAGTTTTATGTAGTAGAGTGGAGTACAAATGAAGTATTTGCTGCTGGGGAAATCAAAACAACCGTGGCTGGTCTGCAGGTAGTCGGTCTGCAGGAGTCGAACCTTTCTCCACTTCCCCATATGATGGCGCCGGGCACCGTTTTCAGTCTCTGAGTACTGATGTATGGCACCATCACGTTTTCAAGTGTTTGTGTCCATTTACACCTTTAAAGTCCACCTGAAAATAAATTGCATGCTTCTTGTTTGCTACGGCATGCAACTCATTTTAAAAACCAAAAGGGAGACATTTATATTTACATAGGTATAGATTTTGGATTAAGTCGTCAGAATGCTGCACATGGAGAAATCAAATGTTTGCATAAAGCAGCGACATGGCCGTCACCTGTCGGTCACACTGATGCAGACAGCAGCTACACAACACAGGTCTCTTTCTTATCTAACTGACAGACGTCAACACGCGTCTCGTCCTGAACTCGCGTCGACGCTTCCACCGTCGTCTTCCTGCAACAACTCAACCTCTCACAAGGTTTCAGAGCCAGACTTTCTGTTAATTGTTAAACAGAAAGGATCTCACTCGTCAACATAAAGGTCTGCCTCTGTAGGGATCTATTCCATAATGTTGCAGTTGCCCGCAAGGATTACGTTGCATCCACTGCAGCCCGTTGGTCTAATGGACCAACTCCAAAACCTTTGGTAACTATTAGTTATTTATACCCCAGTTTTAAAAATACAGCAGTTTTCCTTTAAAAGCCAAACGTTTGGGTACCTGTTGTAGTGGTCATCAGCGTATCTGTCGTACTGCATCTCATAGTCAGACCTGAGGAGAGAAGCAGAGAAATGAAGGTTACAAGCAGAAACAGACGACGCTGTCGTCCAGTCGCCGCAAACGATGAACAATCAGCGGAGTCAGTTAAGAACACATCGGTCCTGTGCATCAACAGAACACGTGAACCTGTTGGTGTAGCGTCTCTTATAGTTCATTGTCGAAAAGCACCATTTAAAGTCGTTTAAGACCCAAATGACGCAAAACAATGAGACAGAGATCTGGACCCACTGGATTCAAGAGCCGCTTCACAAACTCAACGCTTGTTAACACATATTAGATCGTATCAGTATTGATCGGTCTGCTTTTGTTTTCCGGGGCTGCGAACTGAGCTGCATTAAAACCTCAAATAACAGCCTGCTCAGGAAAAATGATCTGTAATGTTGAAACGCCTGCATCTGTGTTTCCTAAAGCATATGTATGTATGTAAATATGTAAATATGCACAACTCCTTTAGCATTAATAAGCTATCACTTAATACCACACTATAAAGTGGTTGAACGCAGCTTTAAGGACATTTAAAATGTTTATTAATATGCAGCATTCATCAGCAAGTTCTAACTTCTCCTATAAAGAAATGTTTTACATTATTACAGCTGTGTTTTACTATATTGTCATTAATTATCTGTTTATACAGCTATTGACAAATCCGTGAATGGACACTTAAATCTGCTTGAAACTACATTATAGTGTGTTAGAAACCATTTAATAATTGTTCGCATGCTGCCAATAAATGCTAAAAATAGGGACTTAAAGTAAAGTGTTCCCTTAAAAACTAAACAAAATACAAAAAAATCACAAACTAATACAGCAGCTCAAGAACCTAAAGGCTGATGAGTTGATATAGTACATTATTCTTTGTCAAGATGCCACTGCAACAGCACAGAATACAGACCACAGCGGAATAAAACAGGATATAATACAAAAGTTTATTTTCTGCTCTGTCAGCAGAGGAAAACGGGCCAACATTCTAAACAAAAACAAGAATAAAACAGATAATGTCACACGATTATTTGGGTAAATAATCAATACTATAATGCAACATTTAATCAGAGGAAATCCTCTGTGCAGTCTGCTGGTTCTGCAGCTGAGCTGAGCAGATGGTGTTCAGACCTACTTATCTCTGTGCCAAAGAGCCTGTGGGCAAGGCAGCACCCAGTGGCAGCGTCTTTGTCACTAAAACTGGAGACTCTGCTCACCCAGAAACACTTTTACTGGGTCAATAAACCCACAGAGGGCCGGTGCAAGTTCTCCGATCACACTTCCATGCTAATGCTAGTTGGCTACCACCAGCTAATGCTACGCCGCTAGTTAGCGAGTGTCATCAGCTCTTTAGTTTAACTTTAGTGGTGAGCTAGCCGACATAAATCACTTTTATCACCATTTCCGCCAATACACCTTTAACTGGAATCATGTGGAATAAATAGCGGTTTTATTTATGCGCTGAGCCGGTTACACAGCAGTCCAGTGCACCTGCAGAGCAACTGGACCTACAACGGCCTACAAGTACCACATTTTACCTCTGACACTTTTAGTCTGGTGTGATTTCTGCACAGTCAAAGAAATAAAAAGTAGTTCAGTAACTCTGATGTAGAGCGGCTGATCGCACCTGATGGCAGCAGAGGAAGTGGTAATATGGTGCGTTCCGTTTGTTCAATTTCCAATTTCCCAGCAACCCCCCAGAAAGTGCCAATTTGACAGAGTGGCCAAACCGTGTAATTACAACTTCCGGGTCGTCACGCGATGCACACTGACCCCGAGAGACTGTTTCCAACAGACTTACATTGTGAAAGAGACACCCTTAAATCAGCAGATCATTTACTTTGAGGTACAACAACTTGCCAGCACGAACACTTAAACATCCCGTATTTAAATCGTCAAGCCCTAAAAGTTGTAAAACTACAGCTGAATCCAGAGGTTTGGAGTCGCGGTGGTTCATGTGGGTGAGCCTGAGCGTCTGGGATGCTGCTCTGTGGGCCGCACAACGCGGAAGGTCCAAGAACCTTTATATTTTTTGGCTTCACGCGCCGCTGAGGGCATGACTTCATGGCAGCAGAGGAAACTGCCGGGAAAGAAAGACATTTCCACTGGAATTCGGGGGAACGTCACCAACCCCTTACCTCAACGGTCAAGACGGCCGCGTTGCACATCAGCAGTAGTGGAAGTAGCAACATCCTGTTGCACTTCTGTCTTACTGTGTGTCTCATTAACTGTTCAGCTTCTATCTGTGGACATGTTGCTGCGGCAGGGCAGCATTAAAGTACCACTGCTGCATAATATCTTAAACCGCATCTCAGTCTAAACACACCTTTATGGGTCAAACCTCCAAAGACAGAAGAAGAGGAAGAAGAAACAGGCCCCTTTTCTCTGCTGGGCCGATGATGACAGAGCGACGGGGGCTGAACTCCAGAGCGGGGCACTATTTATCCACCGAGGAGGAGGAATCAATAACCCACACACATCCAGCAGCCTCTCGAACTGAGGACTCAGACTAATAAAGAGAAGCCAGGAGGAGACAGAGGGATGGACAGATAAAGAGACAGACACACTCTGATAGAGAAACAGGTGATTTGGTGCCAAATTCATATCCTTCACCGCTTCGCAAGCAGTCGTGTCGTCGCTCCTGCCGCTGCCATCGTTCATCGTCATCAGCCGCGGTGGCTATTAATCAGCGTTTAACGCCGGTATCGATCCGGGGTGGGGCGACTCAGAGCTCCTGCTCAGTTGTGCGTTTCCTATTGAGCTGTGTAGGAGCAAACGCTTAAACATGACTATTGATCTGCAGGACGGGATCACACCCAACGACTCTTTTATCTGTGTAATCAGGTCTGATATCACAGCGGCACCTGAGAGGACGCCCCTCGCTGTGATTATGGCCACATAACAAGCGATACAAGCCGCTACTCAAGTCCTCATAATGCCAGTAAAGTGTGCCCTTCAGGCTGTTTCGGATTTTATGTACAGCCGTCTGGGCTCCGGCGCACGGTGGTGCAGTTAGGAAAATTAACGCACCCTCTCACTTTTACACCCTTTCTTTCCCTCCTCATCGCTGCTGAAGGCTGCCGGAGACCCTTTACAAATCAACTGATTTCAGTTCGTTTCAGACGTTGATCTTATTTCAGTCGGCCAATTTTAAAGTTACTGCATTTTCTCCAGACAGGCAGGGAGCAAAGCCTGATTCAGACGTGGCTGAATCTGGGTTTATCTTTAAGAAAGGAAAATATCTAATTTTGTAAAGAACACTATTGAATGGGACCAGGATCAATTAGTAGTGTATTAAATTGACTGTGATATAAACCTTCACCTCCTCTGTCTCCTACAAACGCCAAATTGGACTCTAAAAAGACGCCAAAACGCCGAACCCAGACGATCTAACAAGCCTTTTGGACAGGAAGGAAGGAGGTAAAAGGAAAAACATACCAACATGTGAACCTGGACCTGATTCACTTATTAAAATCCACCCAGTCACTCTGCAGCATTAGAACCACCTCTCCTTTCCCGGGTTTTAACAGTATTTTGACACATTTCCTCACCTCTGCGACAGATGTTGCCGTCCTGCCGTCTGTCTGTCAGCAGGATTTCACACAAACTTAACGGCAGCTTTCCGTCAGGTTTGGAGGACAGATCAGCCTCGGGCCACAAGGAGCTAATTAGATTCCGGAGATCCAGATTTCGGTGCTGATCCTGAGGGGATGTTTTGCAGGGTCAAGAGCTGAATTTAAATTATATTAAAAGTGACAGAAATTACGAATTTGGGAGCAGCAGGAAGAATGTTTGCACAGGTGAGTTAGAAAATAGTAATTTGCATGTCTTGACAAATAAAACACCTAATTTGAACCACAAAGAATCAGACACACTTTCTGATCCACCGTCTACGGAGGCCCAGAAGACACTGCAGTCAAATCAACCTGTGACCTGTTTACACCTGGCATGAACATCCATCTGTGGACAGCCCCGAGTACAGGTGTGAATGCACCCGGGACGCGCTGAGATCCGATCCCTCAGACCACATCCGGAGGTGGTCTGGGTCGTATTGAAGGATCGCTGACGGAGCTGACGTCCATCTTAAAGCGCAAAACTGAAAAATGAGTCAACATTGACTTTTGTTTTTTTGCTGGACACCAGCAGCGGCCCGCTGGGTGAAAGTCATCCGGACTTCCTCCTTTGCTCTCGTCACAATCACTACGGCCACTAGAGGTCGCCGCCTGACAATAGGCGTAAATCTGGGTCGTAATAAGCTGCTGCACACACGTAAAAATAACTCCTCTAAAATGTAGTGGGGCAGACGTATAAACTAACACTGAAATATGCATGAAAATTACAAGAAACTCAAAATTGCACTACAGTACATGAGTAAAAGTACTCATGTACAGTTTTACTTGCCACAACTGCTGCTGTATAAAATCCAGAATACTTTAGCTGTGAAGTGTCGTCAGTATTGTGCTCAGTATAAGTCCTTTCAGCTGTTAATAAGGCTTTTAATTTGTTCTGCGCTGTAGTGCTGCAGACCCTAATGGTGTTATTAGAGAACCCGGTGGCTGTTCTCCTGATGGGAATAATTACACAGCAGCAGAGAACGTCAATAAACACTTAGAGAGAGTGTTAGTAGAGCGGGAGAAATCACTGAGCTGTTCAAATATCCTTTCTTTATTCTGCAGTGAGCGATATGAGACGCAGGAGAGTCGTCCCAGCGGCGGGACTCCGGTGGAAGAAGGAGCCCAACAAGGTGGAGAGGGACAAAAAGTGGGGGTGAGGGGAGGAGAGAGGGGAGGAGAGAGGGGAGGACTCAGGAGGTGAGCGGAGGAGCAAACATGGCTGAGGTGAACTCAAACGCAGCACAATGAGAGGAGGAAGGGATGAGGAATTTGCATTTATATAGCTGCTACTTAACGCTCAACCCCTCCAACACTAATGATAGCATTCAGCCTCAGTAACACCACCACCACCACCCCCCCCCCACCTGCCCTCTCACACACCAAACAGCAGAGAGTGTGTGTATGTGTGTGTGTGTGTTTTCATACATATTCATGCCTTCCTGGGTGAGTGTCTGGCGGCAGGTGAGACCACGTTGAACCCTTTGGTTTCGTCTTCCTCGCAGCAGTTGTGCACACACACACGCACACACACACACACTGCATCTCCACATCCATTTATTCTGATTTACCGCTCACCCTCACAAGCCTGCTGCAGTGTCATAAATCTGCGGCGGCGTACTGGAGCGTGGCGTGGAGAGGCGGCGGCTAATGGGCCGCTCAGCTGGCTCTGCTCGGCCCGAGGGGCGGGTCAGGAGGTGACCTCAGGCTGCTGTGAGCTCTGAGGTCCACTGTGGATATCACATTAATGTTACTTGGGAGGGGGGTTACTGCGATTACCAGCTTCTGCATTGTGAACACCGTTTATGTCAACATCCAAGTTACAACTCGGAAACTCCGAATGTGTCCGATTTGGTGCCTGGTGATATGGAAGTGGCTGTAAGAGCAACCAAACATGGACGCCTCACGTCAGCCAGTGTCTGTTGGTCGAGGTAATAAGGGATCTGCAGGGATGAGTCCTGCAGAGGTTGTCGGGGACATTAAACACAGAAGCTCATCTGCTCGCTCGTCCTCCTTCGCAGCTTCGTTGGGTGCAAACTGTTCTGACTCAAACTGTCTCCTGTAGGTCAGCGAGCTGGAAGCTCAGTGGTGGAGACGCTGAAGTCATGTGACCATCCTTGCATCATTCTCTTAAACCCAAATTTGGGAGGAGCCACGTTTCCCACAATGCTACGCGACTGCCAGCACTTTTACCTCTTTTTTTTTTTTTTTAGTTTAGCATTTTGAATTCGCTACATCTCTGATTTGCTTCTTCTCCATGGCAACAATGGCAGCCGAGGCTCAAGGGTATTGTAGTATTTAAAGCCAGCCAAAATGACAGATAAGACATAACATAAGACAAAACTGAAGATGAAATGATTCCAACTGGAATGCATATAAACATTCATGATTGTTAAAAATTGGTCCGGACTGATTAGGCCCTCAGTCTCTTTTTTTTTAGACATTGGTCTCGATGGTACTGTCAGTTTACACGTGCGTACGCTAAATGTTATTGTGAGATCTTAATTTATTACATGCATTAAAAAAAATCTTTAAGATTTAGATTAGATTTTAAGATTTTGCTGATCACTTATAAGGCGCCTGGGTCTGGCGCCAAGCTATTTAGCAGAAATACTGACCCCATATGATCCAGTTTGCAGCCTTAGACCCTCAGCTGGGGCCTTCTGCTCGGTCCAGAGTCGAGGCTTAAACCTAAAGGTGACCGAGCTTTTGCCATCAGGACCCCTCGACTCTGGACCGACCTGCCTGAGGAGATGAGGCTGCAGAGTCAGTGCCCTCTTTTAAATCACTTATTAAAACACATTTTTATAGACTTGCTGTCATGCCATGTCATTTTTGTATTATTTTATATTTTTTATATCATCTTTTATCAACTTAACTTTTACATTTTTATTCTTGACTGTTAATCTTTTGAATTTTGCTTTTATTCTTAATCTTTTGACTCGCTCGTGCTGTCATTTTTATATTGTTATCACTCAGTTCTATGTATTGCTTGAGGTGCTCTTTGCTTTGTTGTCAAAGCACTTTGTATACGCAGTTTTAAAGATGCTATATAAATAAAGTTATTATTATACTGATTTTATTGTTGAGTACCTGTTTGCATTTAATAAATTGTATTTTACTTGCTGTCTTCTTGCCGTGTACGATTATGCATTTTATTAACTGTGAAGCTCTTTGGAACTGCAGTTTTGAAAAGTTCTGTATAAATAAAGCCCACTTTCTTACATTCAGTTCACTTTATTTGAGATCGGGTCAACAGAATAAAAACATAAGATGATAAAAATAGAAAAAAAAACCTAAAGCGAGAATAGAAAATGTTCAGTGTATATTCTGCAGAGCGCCACAACAGCAGTACGGTGCATCTGCTGGTCAGCCTTTATCTGCATTATTATCTTAATTATATTTAAATTGCATGTTTTGTCTGCATGTAAACACATTCGGCCGTTTCTGAGTTGATGAGGTGAAACTGCGGGAAAACAGCAGCCGCCATCGCAGCTCCATCAAAGGCGACATTTAAATTTAAACAAGGAGGCTGTTTTCTCTCACTTTATCTTCCCTGCGTGTGCGTGTGTTTGTGTTTGTGTGTGTGCATGTGTCTGTGCGCTCAACGTGCTTTTGTTTTCGTGTTTTCAGTGTGTGCGGCCTCTTTATCGAGCTGTTATTTTTCTCCTCAAAGGAAACGCTGATTCATCTCTTTCCACTAAACACTCATCTCAGCAGGGCGATCGAGGGACAAGAAGACATAATTACAGTGTCTGCACAGTGCTCGCTCTCTCTCTCTCATCAACACCTTATCTCTCTCTCTCCCTCTGTCCTCTGTCTCTCCTTTGGTTCTTCTACCTCGTCTCTCTGTGGATGTGAAGTTAATCAGAAGGCGGTAAAAACACAGTTCACGCAGTCGGAGAGTCCACCTCTAACAAAACCGCAGATCAATGTGAAAACTGTACAAAGTGAAACCTGCTGGGAGTCTGGGAAGCTTCCCCCATCAGTTAATTAAACGCCGATTTGCATTCAGAGGGAAGCAACCAGCGGGCGTCCCAGCATGCCGAGTGTGTGTTGGAGCGGGAAAACAACAGAAAAATAACATGCAAACGATTGGCGAAGCTGCGGTTGTAGCAGTATTACAAGACATCCGTATTTACAGTACAATCATCCAACCGGAACTGATGCAAGCTGTTCTTCCTGAACTCGCATGTATTTACTGAATAAGTGGCCAATCTGCAGGTTTCTGACTCCAACAACCATTTCAGACGACGTGAGTCATTCGTGACCTTGGACTCACTGTTTCCTCTACATCAGAGGCTGCATCCTCACGAAACGCATATCGCATGACCATTCCTGTCGGTGTAAACAGGAAGCAGATCGTCTGCTCTGCGGTTGGCCGCTTAGTTAGTTGCAGGAAATGCTACGAACGAAGAACAGCGACGAAGAAAGGCAAGAGTCGGACCGACGATGAGGAAGTGCTGCAATTCATTATCCATTACGGCACATTAACCGCTGGTAGTCGAGGCTCATTTGTTTTCACCTGGGCAAGAGTCAGGTGGTGGGGCGTGACGAATCAGGGAAGGACACGTCATGGCTCATACGACCCAACCAGTGAACGTGGGCGTCTTTTGGGCGAATGTTTACAGTTTTTTCCCCCCCTTGTGTTGGCAAAGTTGTTTGACTCGCTAGTTTCTGATCATAAGTCAAGCCAGCCTACCAAATCCAAATCAAATGCACGTGCACAGCTGTCCATGAGGGGGTACTGCACTCCGAAAACTGTAGGTGGCGCTAAGCTGCAAAATAAGTGCAGGGTCCTCACAAGTACAGAAGTACAAATGTGTTTGTGTGTCTCGCATGCAAACCCAACAACAGTGAGGATGCAGCCATCGATCATACTGGAGTGATTTAGTGAGGCCTCTGTGTGTGTGTGTGTGTGTGTGTGTGTGTGTGTGTGTGTGTGTGTGTGTGTGTGTGTGTGTGTGTGTGTGTGTG
>JAVQJF010094659.1:0-16248 GCA_036023855.1 Gadopsis marmoratus
TTACCCCCGGCTGTGCCGTTCCTTCGACCACGGCTAAGTTGCGACGGGCGTTCTCAAGGTTGGGGTCTTCTTGTTGTGCCATTGCGAACCGACCGGGTCCAGCTACGGGTCCCTCTTCCGATCTGGGGAAAGTTGAGAAGGGCTCCTCACCACTTGTCCTCCCGACGTCGGCATCTGATGCCTCAGCGGCGGCCTCCTCCCTCCGTCCGTCCGTCACAACACCAACCACACACTAGGCCAGTAATCCTTTTGTGATAGTAACATAGCGCAGTTAGTTTTACACTGCACTGTTGTACGCTGGCCTTCAATATATACTTATGTAATATGCTAGAAACTATCTTTGCCTTCAATTGCTCACATAAACCAGCAGACCAGTTCCCCTTAATCTACTGTAGTTTTATCAATTTTGGAGTCAGAAAGATGAGATCATATTAAAAAATATATACATTACCACTTAGTTTGGTTATTCCTGAAGTACCATATTATTGTACAGAACCCTTTTGAATTTCTTGGGTCCTTCATAGGATCAAATATTAATAAGATACTTGCCTCACAGTCCTGTCAGCTGTCGACATCTCTCTCGCAACTTCATTTCTCCCACAGGCCATCAGCTGCCTGAAGCGGGCCCACTACCTGTCTCCCTTTGACTGGAAAGTGTTGTACAACCTGGGTCTGGTGCACCTGACCATGCAGCAGTACGCCTCTGCCTTCCACTTCCTCAGTGCAGCCATCAACCTGAACCCACGTATGGGGGAACTCTACATGTTGCTGGCAGGTATTGCGTCCAAGAGGCAGAGAAATGGTTCATGATTGGATTCGTGTCTTTAAAAAGTAAATTGATGATTTGTGGCAAAAAATAGTGGCAACAATTATTGGCTATTTATCAATTCACCGTTGTGCATTAATTTAATACTTTTAAAAAGCACATACTATACCTTTTGTAAATTAAATACCACGACAAACTGAATGTGGATGCAATGTATTCAATTCAAGTCAAACCTGCTGTCTCATACACATTCTTAACAGTGGCTCTGACCAACTTGGAGGATGTGGAGAATGCCACCAGAGCGTATGAACAGGCGGTGACAATGGACGGGTGAGTCTGTCGTGCACCTTCTACTTCAAACATACTATGTGTCTGAATTTTAATCTATAGTTTAATCATTTAATATTTTCTTTTCCTACAGATCCAACCCTCTGGTCAACCTGAACTTTGCCATCTTCCTCTATAACCATGGTGAAAAGAAGGGAGCGCTGGATCAGTATCAGGAGATGGAGAGGAAAGTCAACCTGCTTCAAGACAGCAGGAACAACTTTGAATTTGATCCTGAGGTACTTGAAGATCCTGTAGATGTCTCAATGTCAACTGTTGAAGCTATTACATACAATATTTTTAACCCTTTGCCTACTTGTCACTAACAGCTAATGGACATGGCTCAGAAGATGGGAACTGCCCTGCAGGTCTCAGAGAGTCTGGTGTGGACTAAACCAGGCAAGGACTCCAAATCAAAACCAAACTCTGCAGCAGCCGCCAAAACCCCTGGTGCTCCCCTTGGTACTAACCTAGCTCTGGGCCAAGCCATGTCTTCTGCTGCGAGCTACAACAAGAACATCCACCTACCAACAGGTACAAACTACCAGCGTGTTTGTAGAAAGTTAATATTCTGTCACCTCAGTGTAGCTTCTAGTTTTACGTTTCAATATGTGACAGAGCCACTATGGTGGTGAAGCTTGAAATAAGTTCCAGCTCTGAGCCAGGCTCTGATGAGCCCGACCCAAGCAGAATATCTCTTTTAAAGCTTCAGTGCGGGACTTTGACGTATAAATGATCATCTGTTACATTCAAGCCATTGCCGGACAAGTTCACACAATGCTGATTAAGCCTATCACCATCAGGTAAATCTCTCTGTATTTCGCAATATAACAGAGTTTTAAATCTGGTGTGCCGACATTCCTGCGCTGGCGCATCGGTAGTAAGACCAGAGCCATGAAAAGACAGAGAGTCGCTTCAACAAAGGTTCCAAATGCTTGATCGGCACATGATTCACATAGACTTCAGATAGTTCTCTATACATGGCTCTGGTTTGCCAGAGCTGAAGGAAAGCAGCCGTAGTGACAGAGTTGCTACAGCAACTAGGAGTATGGCGGAAAAACCTGAAAAGAGTCCAAGAAAAGTTTCTGATGCTCCAGATAAAAAAGAAACTGTTCAGAGGAAGGATTACATTCAAAAAGAGAAAGTGATCGACAGCCATGAGAAACACAGATAACCATTGGTGTACCTGTTCCTCGGAGAGCGCTGAAAGAAGAGCAGTGACTGATGGCAGACATGCTACTGCTCGTGGACAGGTTGGTATTTGTAAAATATTTGGGGTAGGCTATGAAGCTCTAAGCTTAACTCTACCTACATAATAGGTTATTGTCTTGGAACTCTGGAAATTTGAGCAAGCTCCCCTGTAGGTATACGTCGGTACGCATTGACATTGTTTGTGTAATTACTCTCACTGCCAGAAGGAGGAGACAAAAGTTCCGCACTCCAGCTTTAAGTGTGTTCTGAGCACAAACTCAAAATGAGGTGAGCACATAAAAGATATCAGAAAAGTCCAGTGTTACACTGTCACTGCGGGGGATGAGAAATTCCACAGTCTCTCCATTAAACCAAAGCCCAATTTTTCATCTCTTCCCTGTGCATTCACAACCTCTTGCCTGCACTGCTGTAGCAGATTGAATATATGGGCTAAGGCCAAATGGAATACGTGGAGGGAAAAAAAGAAGCTAACCTCTAGCTAGTATTCATTGCAACAAAGGAAAGTCAGTCAGTGTGGAAAAATGACACAGTTAATAAATTCAAGGCTACTCTGAAATGATTGTTGCAGCCTACAGTTCTCAAAAGTAAGTGGACAGGAGTGCTTTTGAGGATTTTGCTGGAGGTCAGGATTCACCTATGACAGGCAGGGAGGGACCTACTGGTATCTTGGTATTTATGAAAATTCAGACACTGTATATGGAAAACAGCTTACCCCTGGAACTTGGTTTGAGTTTGTAAAGAAATCTCACAAACTGTCAGAGTGCAATGTGTGTTTGAAACCATCGGCCAAAATTAAGCTATTAAGAAAGATATTTGTGTGTATAAATAAATATGGGATGGGAGCAAATTTTGCAATGTGACCTTATCTTTGAGTCTGAATCAGGTTCTATGCTGCCGGATATAATATGGACATGTCTATGGAAGGTCGTGGGGACAACCAACATACCACAAGCCGATCACATTTAAAGTTCCTGAATAACAATACAGATATTCATGTCAATGAGCTGCACACAAACTGTTTCATTTGTGATCATTGGGAACTAAAATACCTTTCCTGAGCTACCTTTGGTGGAAAGAAACGGGCATCAACTCTCATGCTTTTGTGATTTTCAGGAGTTTCCAAAGGCCCCTCCATGCCCCTTGAGCCAGAACCCGATGTGGAGAAAGCCCCCAGCCCGCCCACTGATCCACCAGGCTCCCCAGAACATGCAGAGTCAGACAAGCCCAAACCCAGAACTTCCAAGAGGAAATCTAAGGTGGAGGAATGAGTTAACTTGGTGGCTACAATCTTTGTCATAAGACCAATCTTGTGTTATGGAGGCAAATTAAGGTTCTTAAACAGCATCTAAGCTTTTTGTGTTTTTTTTTAGCTCATTGTCTTTAGACACTAAGGTACATGAAGCACAGACAGTTCATGTCCTACACAATCATTTACTTTACACTGAAAAGGGAAACTCCAATGTGATCTTTTGTCATACCATTCATTTCAGGAATATTGAATGTCAGTACATCACTTATCACTTTTTAAAACAAAAATCTGAGATAATCATAATTATGTTTCTTGTAAATCTATGTAGATGTGGCAGGTCTGATGCACATCTCTAAACCGATTCCGATCTCTATTCGACAAAATGGTAATGTGGACATTTGTGCAGGTGTTAATATTTGGAGGAGCTTAGCAATAAGGTTAAATTGTGAAATTTCCTTGTATTGACATTTCTAGGGAAGGTGTCGGTCCTTCAGCTGTTGGGCGTCCCTGCAGCTAAATAAATGAAGGAAACGCTGCGACAATCACTGCTAAAATCAGAGTACAGAAAGGGATGTTTTTGAATAGTTGCAGGATATTGCTTGTTTGTATGATAGGGCCCTTTTTGAGGTTTGAGTGTAAATAGTAATAAAAACTTTTATAGGTGGATACATGTTATGTTTATAGAGAGTCATGTATTTCATATTAAATAAAGCTTTAAAGAAAAGAGCTGTCTTGCTTCTTTTAAGTGCAGTTTGTGTGTTGTTTATACTGTGTTTTCTTATCTTAAGGATCCTTTAGTTCAAGCCACCAACAGGGGACAGTTTTATTTAAGAGTATTTAAAGTCTATCAATTATCTAACACACAATCCATGTTGTGAACAAGAAGAATAAGTTTTAGATTAATGCATTTCCATCCTCCACACTAATGTTGAAACTGTAGTTACTCTTGGGCAAAGGCTCACGGTGGAGTATCTGTTTCTAAAACATAATATAATTATATATTGCGATAGTTTGTGTGGTCTCCCATGTATGTGGACTGTGATGGAATTGAGGAACTGAAGTCAAATTTTCAGGCTTGGTGAACATCCACTAGTGGAAAACAAAACATGAACAACTAATAAACTATTGTGGTTTAAGATAGGACCTCATAAATTATCTGTACTGAAGGTAACATACGAACTGGAATTATATATGTGTGTGAATTCCAATATGGATGGGACAATATGTACATATTAACCATGAAAATGTCCCCCTTACAATGTCTAGAATACACAGGGATATAGGTATTGTGTGTATTTAAAAATTGGTGCGGGGCATTTAAATATCAAAGCACTGGTGTTTGGTGTGGTTGTTTAGAGACTAACTACTGAAAACAAAAGAAATTGTGCTCGGAGACGTCAAAATTCTATCTGCATTTCAAGAAACAATGATTCGTGCCTGAACACTGTCAGTATTTACTTGTTGGCATCACCAATAGAGCCTCCAAATCCCCAAATCACCTCTCTGCTCACTGTGAGATACTGCAAACTGTTATTAACTGTAAATTGGGAGGGACTACACTATATTTTAAATGATTACAACTCATGTTGCTTTCAGAGATTTCAGTTAGTACAGAAAATGTAAAATTGTTTTCTTCTTTAGGTTTTTTGTTTCTCAAATGCTGAGATGATAAGAATGAGAAATGCTTAACTGAGTACTATACAACATAATAGCAGATTAAAAATTATTCACATTGCTATGTAATATGATGGCTTCATATAGGGGCATTTTCAAAGAACTCCAGTATGATATTTGATTAGAATATAATGCAGTCATCCTGTTTGTTATTTATCCCTCGCGGACCTCACAGAAGCTTCTGGATGTGAGTTTGTTTTTTGAAGACAGCGCTTTCTTTGTAACTTCACCGAGATTTGTATATAGATCTGCAGGACTGAGAGCATTTCCATGTTGGCTAAGATGATAGAAATGCTGTCTTGTTGTTTTTTCAGCATTTTTTGTGACATTCCCCACCCAAGTGGTGTGAGTGTAAATATGTATTTGTCGAGTGAATGCTGCTGCAGACCAAGTGTTAGGTCAACAGGGTTGCTGCGTGTCAGTCTCTCTCTCTTGCAGCGTGTGTTGTCATCGTAATGCAGACGTAGCTGGAGGTTGTGAGCGTAAAGAAGTGAGCCACTGCTCTGGTTTTAAAATGCCAGGTTATTGGGTGTGGTCAGGTGTATACAGTAAACCTAAAAACTCTACATCCACTCCAAAGGATTTGAGTCGTCATCATGCTTTCACATGGAAGATGGGCGTTATTAGAGAGTGTGTTCCGGATAATGGAGGAGGTGATTTGACGCTCTACAAGCGATTTTGCCTCAGAAACATTTTTTTCATCAGTAGTTGTTTTTTTATAAGTATTTTTTTTAAGTGTTTTTCTGATTAGTATGTATTCACTGATCTTTGGTTAGGCCCATTTACAAGCACATATGGCCCAGTTTGGTAATAAAATATGAATGACTGCAGTTTTTTTCCTGCACTGACTGAACTTAGATGGTACCTGCTGATTAGTAACTACATGTCAAATGAGTCTTTTCCCCACAGCATTAGCTTCCTCAAAATACCGTGATATTACAGTTTCCTGGGGTTGGCTAACTTTGCCAAAGTGCTAACATGAAATTTGTCCAGTTATGTACATTGTAGTGAAATAGAGATATACAACCTGTCGGAAAAATGGGAGAATACTTGCATACATATATACATAATATACTGTAGATACCAGTATGATTATATTTATTTTTATTCAGTTTTACTTGTGGAGGAGTATGTCTTGCTCAGTTTTTGCTATGCTGCAAAAACAGCTCTCCCTCCATTTAAAATAAGTTTTTTGGCACCAGTTATCTCCCTAACTGAACCCCTGTATTCCCTTTCTACCAACGAGTAATCATGTATGTGGTCAAATTAAGCTCAGTGGAATATAAATGTAAAAAAAAACATGAAAGGAAAACTAAAACTGTAAATGTTATATTTTTCTTGCTTATAGTTTTGGGTTCATGTTCATGGTTTAGACATATTACAAAATGTATCTTTTCATTTTTTATATGTTTAAGTTTAATCTGCATCATACACTTCATATATATATAAAGCTGAAACTATTCTTTAATCCTTGATAGAGATAATACTGCCATTGTTCTCTTTTGACATGTTCTCAGCTTCAGTGAGGCAGTTTAGCTGATATTCTTATCCAAAGCAGCTGCCTTCTTGGACACAGATACTTAGATACTGACCAAATCTTCCCGCCTTTCTCGATGAAGCCTCACATTAACACGGCTACATGTCATCATTGAAGATTGAATCCAACCATCATTTGACCCTGAAGAAGCGCACAGCAGTGGTCATAGAGCAGTCAGTGTTACCTTTCTTACGTTAGCTTTTCATGCTTCTTTGGTGGAGAACAGCATCTACATGTGCTGCTATCATCGCCAAGAGACTGTAGTTTTTCATTAGGTCCTTGTTAAACTGTGCATGCCTGAATTGCCTGTGGTCGTAACTTTTACAGACCAGCTGATGGCCCCTTAATTTACTGCTCTTGCTGCAGTTTTATTTTTTCAGTGCAGCTGTGGAAGATTGGTTTTCCATTTCTCATCTTTCTACAATTCAAACCGCCTGTGGATGTGTTTCAATACCTACTGGAAGTTACATTTAAAGTTCTCTGGCTCCAGGGAATGGTAAGCTATTTTTTTCATTGTTGGGATGTTTTTTTATTCAGAATTTGTGTACCGTTGAGGATGTAACTTATATACCTAAACCCATAAATGCAGTACTGTATTTATTTACATCATCCATAACATTATGACAGCATGGACACTGACCGGTCTGTGGCTACTGCAATGTACTGTGTGTTCTGAACCTGAATTAACGTTTTCAGCAGTTGGAGCTACAGAAGCTCTTCTGTTGGATGGGACCACACGGTTAGCCTTCGCTCCCCATGTGCATCAATGAGCCTTGTTGCTGGTTCACTGGTTTCCCTTCCTTGGGCCACTTTTGGCAGGTACTGACCACTGCAGACTGGGGACACCCCACAGGAGCTGCAGTTTTGGAGATGCTCTGACCCAGTCGTCTAGCCATCACAGTCACAATATAAAATGTTCACTTGTTACCTAATATCCCGCCCAACGACAGCTGCCATTGTGGGGAGATAATCTATGTTCTTCACTTCACCTGTCAGTGGTTATACAGTTATGGCTGATCGGTGTATATAGTAAATACCGTATATACAGTGCTGACTTTACTTTATTTTCTGTTAAATTTAGATTTTAGTTTAAATTTAATATAGAGTTTCTTTTTATAACCTTTAGAATGTTTTGGATTGTGTTTTGTTTTTTTACTTGTTGGCTCCAGCTGTTGACAGTCTCAGTTGTTGACTGACTTGTTTGCCAAGATGCTCACAGCTGGCAGGCTGTATTTTTGTTTGTTTCGTTGCAGCACAGAGTAGACAGAGGCCTTACAAAGAAGAAGAAATGTTTTATTTCCTTTGTCCACCAAGTCTTTCTTATTTGAAGTCCAGTGACATGTGGTGGCTGTCTAGATCTCAGAAATGTCTTCTGTTAACCTTCACCCCATTTTTCCTACTTTGCAGTCCTATGACCTCAGCTTTTAACTTGCACGTTACACAAAACTACTGTAATTCTGTCTGCAGTCTCTGCCCCTTGTCTGGCTCTTTTAAAGAGTTCCCCAGATAATAATCAGGCCTTAAGTATCAAGCTCAGTACTGGCCACTTGGTGAGGGTGAAAGTAGTCCTCCACACACTTCTCACCCTCTTGTCTTTTTCTTTTTCTCTTCAATTACCTCAGTTACACATCATTTGTGTTTAGTTTCCTCTGTACTCAGCTCATTCCCTCCTGCCTGAGACACAAGCTGTATCCCAGATCCATATTACATACTAATTCTGTGCAGTATATCATCTTTAAAGTATACTGTTTTCCTTCAGTTATTATGCAAGAAATACAAACTTTGCTGTTTATTCAGTACGCACATGGTGCAAATACAATCAAACTTCAACTTTAGAATGCCAATTACACTTAACATGAAGACAATCATGTGTTCCCACAATGTAGGCCTAGTAGTCATTTTTGTGTTTTCTGAGGGGTTATTGGAGCTGTTTCACATCCACAGTTAGATTTTTTCCAGCTGTGAGCCGCTCCTTTGTTCATTGCATTGTTTAGCCATGCTAGCAGCGCACTTTGGGCCAGACTGAAATATCTCAGCAAACACATTGCTGCACAGACATCTACCAGCGTTGCTCATCCACCGACTTTTCCTCTAGCACTACCATGAGGTCACATTTTTATTTGTCCATTGCTTTGATTTATGACCAGATTCCTGCAAAACTAACGACATTCCCATCAGCTGCACCTTGTGTTTATTGCTAATTAGCTAATGTCCCGCAACGGAACAGAAACTGCTTTAAGAACAATAAGGCCCTTAAAAGAGGTCAAATAAATTAACTCTATTGTGAAAACCAGTTAACAAAACAAGGTATAAACTGAACTAATCGACCTCCTGAATGAGGCCTGAGGGAAACCTATATACTCAGTGATTAAACCAATAAACACCTGCAGGGGAGGACAGCATAACCCCTCACTAAAACTGCACCTATGGAAACCCTAATCCCCCCCCCCCAAGCTGACAGAGACCTTGGTATAGTCCTTAGGTGGGGCCTCAGCATAAAAGTCTGGCTCCACCCTCAGCCCAATCTTTTGTTAGACCAGGAAGGAGCACCGAGCCAGGTCAGTCAGAACTGTAACTGTGTGGCCGCAGCCATCAGACCATTACTGCACATCAGGTGCTTTAAGTGTGTTGTTTTACCTATGATTATATTATGTAAATTGTGTCGTTTTAGCTATGATTATTTTCACTTATGTAAAGTGTCTTTGAGCGCTATGAAAAGCGCAATAGACATTAAATGTATTATTATTAATGTTAACATGCTAACACGCTAAACTGCGATGGCGACATCAATACGTTATTGTTGACATTGTGAGCGTGTTAGCATACTGATGTTAGCATTTACATTTCAGTACAGCCTCACAGAGCAGCTAGCGTGGCTGTAGACTCTCAGTCACATGATGAGGTCACATGATTCCTCCCACTCGATCAGTAAGCATCTCTGATATCTTTGAGGTCACTCTTTAAGTGGTTCTATCCATCCAACGCAAGATGATTTATCAGATTCTCAATAGGAGTACTCAGCCTTTGATTTTTATATGCTGTATTTATTTTCTGAAACTGGTGTGATGTGCAGAAATTACCTGAACCCTCATTTATAAAAACAAGATACTATAATGAATCTTTAATGGTATCTTAAGATCATTTTTCAGTTTGCACATGAGTTGATTGATTTATGAATTTAGCGGAGTGAAGCTGAGTCTGCTCATTTACAAAACATGTTTTGCGCCTGTTTAAGATAAACCACCTTGGGGACTGTAATAAATCTTCCTTTATTACAGATTAATTCACAAATTTCAATGCAGCACTATCAGCATCTTAATGTTAAAGTTGTAGAAACTTAGTTTCAATCATGGGTAACACCAGTGCCATTAAAATGTTAGGCCACTAAGTATCAAAATATTTATGCAGCCTGCATGCAGTTCACCATCGGGGTTCACATGTGGTTCTCAGGCCTGAAGAAACCTCATCACAGCAAACAAGTCATGTGCTCTGTCAGATATAAACCTGGTTTAAATTTGATGCATGCCAAGTTGGTGTTTCACAGAGAGTGACACATGGTAAGATCAAATATAATACTGAGGCTTTTCTGCAAATGAAACCCTTAAATTGAAACATTTCTGCTCTCATAGGCTGAAATGTGTTTTTTTTATTTAATTTAAATGGTGTCAAAAAATAACCATCAGACAGGGGGAAGGCGTGACGGTGTTTAAATATGGGTAAATATGGGTAACGGCACACATTTTCAGACAGTTGCTCCTGGAAGTCAACCATGAAAAAAGAGAGCTAGAGAGCGAGAAGTTCAAATCCTGGCTCCTTTTGGCTTCTTATATTAGTATATATATATATTGTGTATATATTCATATATATGCTCTGAAAATTTTCCAAAGTTCATTTTACTCAAACGCATACCTATAAATAGTAAAACCAGAGAACTGATAATTTTGCAGTGGTCTCTTAATTTTTTTCAGAGCTGTATATATAACTGGCTTGCTGGATTTTACAGGTGGAAATGTAAAGATCAGAGGATATATTCAAACAATCAAACCATTCAAACCCTCTGCAGAGAGTGTAGGCAGTGACCAGAGATGACATGCATTCAGTTATCATTTGTAGATATCTTCCATACCGCTAGCTGAGGCGTTCTTCAGCTGGAATGTGACCTCTGATCAACACAGTGCTCTGACCGGAGGCTGAAAGCATTTTACTTATGAGAGATTAAAAAGGCACTGCAATTGAAACACAGGGTTTCCCAGGTGTCATTACTTATTATGGATCAAATGGCACGAAAAGGATGAAGGGCAGCTGAATTTTTCTATTTATTTAGGATGAAATATATCTGTATTTTCTGTATGGCACGGTTTTATGAGTCACGTCAAAAACCCAGCATTGCAGACGAAATAATGGTGAGCTAAACGACTCTTTGGAACTGGAGGAGGCCAAAACAGGGCTAAAAGAAGAGTGAATATTGGAATTACATTTGGTAGCTGGCCAGAGACATGACTCAAAATGAATGATAATGTTGCTCAGTGTGTAAAACAGCCAATAGTTTGCGAACACGTTAGTGACCATTTCTAGCTTGTTGTCGATTTCTGCCACCAAGTGGCAAAAGAAAGTGCTGCAGCTTTAAATTTCTTCTTCACCTAAAAGTAACAAGAGTGAACTACAGACAGACATATACACTTCACATCAGCAGCATATTTCTACCTTCTAGAGATCTACCTTCACTGAGAAGAGCTGTCAGTATTCTGTCTTTCTACTTTCCTGCCTGCTGACTATGTCAAGGTACAGAAGGAGGCTGTTTTATTCATTCATGAATTCGCTGTAACCCTCAGTCCTGTTGCACAGTGAATAGTGTTTGTGTTGGTGGAGGCTTCAAAACAGCGGGGGACATGAGTCTGTTTCATCAAGCAGACATATAAAGGGTTGTAATCGCAACCTATTGGCACGGCACAGCAGATCAAGACTTTATTTGTTACACCCCACTTCAGCTCTGAAGATACATGATCAATACGTGATTAAACCCACTAAATCAAGCGTGTTTGGGTTTTACTTTTCAGTTCATGAAAAGCAGTTCCTCATTGGTGTCAAAATGTGGGCGGTTGTTATTCCTGCCAATAAGACATGTTTATGGTGCGGGCTGAAATGCTTTGCCTCCTCATGTCTGTGATCAGGGACAACAAACGCCATAAGAAAAGAATTTCCCAGCGGAGTGCTTCTTCTTCTCTCAGTGGTGCTGGTGGGATTTGGCAGGCTGTAAAGAACCGGGGAGATTCTCTGCCGGCAAAGAAAATAAATAAACCATATATAGTTTACAGTCATGTTGTATAGCAGGTATGGTAGAATATTTCTATCAGTGAAATACTGTGTTGGTGGTGTTCTTCAACTTGTGTGAGTGGAGCCTGGAGATCTGACCTCATTTTACTGTTATAACAACTTCAAAGGAAAGGATCAGCCCAAATGGTAAATAGGTCTGATACTATATGTATCACGTTTCAGTTAAGAGCAGTGTAGGCGCGTGCAAAGCCTCCACATCAGCAGTATTTAACTGTATGTGGGATTTTACAGTATGTCTGGTCATCAATGGGTATTAGTGCAGTTTTTTTGGGTTGTATTCTTGTTAAGCAATGCACTGTATTGGCTGCAAAACATCTACATTCTGTGCGTTTACAGTTTCCCCATTTCCTGTCTTTATGCTAAGCTAATAAGCCGTTGGCTGTAGCCTTAAATGTTCTGCGCAGCGATGATAGTGTTGTTAAGCTTATCAAGCTCAAGAAAAGAAAAGGAATGAGTGTATTTCCCAAAATGTCAAAATATTCCATAAATGAATGCGTGAAAGTGTAGTGAAGTGCACAGTTAATTTGGTCACCAGTGTTGATTGTGTCCCTGAAATTGTCAATTAGGTTGTACAGCATAGGTGCTTTTTCTTTGCTTTACTTTGTAAGATTTAAAAATGAATCTCAGAATCATTCGACTTGACATTGCCTCTGTACTTTCCCGCCGATGGTTGCCCTTTTATAATTCCACTTGGTGTTTGGGATTTAGGGCAGCAATAGATGGATTAGAACATACAGACAGAAAAATAACAGAGTGAGAGGGAGAGAAAAGCCTCAAATCCAGTGTGTCTTTGAGGTGCTGTTTCATGTAATTAATCTGCCTCATTTCACAAGACACATGCCATATATCATGGTGACGCTAATAATGCCTAATTATATGATGTTGTAAAATCTTAGTTGGTGTTTAAACATGTAATTTAGGTAGCGTAATGGTGCATATAATGTATTTTACTTTTAATCACTCTGAGCGAAGCTTTGCATTTCAATAAAGCCACTTGATTAGGGAGTATGGTTGTTTCTGTTGTTGTTTTTCGGCAGATACTATTTGCTCTGAGCTCTGCCTCCCAAAATTTCCCCCTCCGCCCCCTTCTCCTGGAGACAACTCAAAGACCCCCTGCTGGAAGCTCAGCAGAGTAGCTTTATCTGGGTTCTCCGCACTCCCGTCTTTCCTCAAGCCTCGTCTCATTGTGTCACCCCAATGTGTCAGCCACAAGCTGCAAGTCACAGTCGCAAACTGCATCTCAGGGATGAGAGAGCCATTCATTAGAGCATCAGCACCAGCTCTCTAAACAAAGGTTCACTGTTTCATTTCCCATCACTCCATATGCATGTCAATTCATATGAATAAAGAGGCAGGGACGTGCTTATTCTGCAGTTAAGGGAATTTATGTGCAGAGCAGAGGGATACTTTGAAAAATGTTGTGTACATGCACAGCAAGGAGGAACAATCAGAACAGTGTAAAATATGGACACTAACAGTAAGAAATGCATGAGGCTCAAGCCAGTGAATCACGTGACTTGTGTTTTCAATGTCACCTTAGTTCATGTTCAGATTAATCTCCAACGTGAATACAGACTCCAGATGCTCTGGAGAGACGTTTTCCCCCGTTGGTTATTTTAGAGGAACCATGGACGTTTGTCTTTGATGAGAGTTTACGGATAACTAAGACTACAATGTTTTAATAAAGGCTGCTGAGTCCAGGGAACCTGATCACAAACATAGTTGGAGGTAGTTTTGAAGCCAAATGAAAAGTAGACTTTACTTGAACCCTCGTGAAGTGATTAATTAGACTTTAGGCCTGACTTTGCTGATGGCAAACCTGGTTGTCAAGACAACACATTGTGCTGTGATAAGTCATGAAATAGTCAAGAAAGACAAACGATGTTTGCACTAACTATTCTTCTGCCATTACCCTGGAAAACCCACAACAACTTTTACACAGTTACTACAAATTCATTCATGCTGCCTATTTTTTACATTTAGTACAAATACAAAATTAAAACATAGGCTTCCTTTGTGACCAGCAACCACAAACTACCATTTAAAACTTATTTTGTGTTTGACAACTTGGAAAGAGCTTTTGTTGCACATCTCTAGATAATTACCTGTCTTAAAATAAACGGGCACTGCATTGACTCAAAGTTGGAGTTCAAAGTATTTCTGATACTTTGGGAGGCAGAGAGTTTTGCTTCAACAGTCAATTTCCTTTTTGCTGGAGTGCTGAGCCAAATCAAACCAAAATGACTATTAAAAAAGAGCGAGGAAGCATTTTTTAAAATTGGAATCGGGACAGACAGGAATCACTGGAGCTTTATCGTATTTCAGTCATTTAGTTACGGAGGCGCCATTAATAAATATGTGAAATGTGAGTAAAGTCCCTGGTCAGTTTTTCCGCATTATAATGCACTGTAATGTGATTTTCCATTCGAACAAGCTGAACCAGACTCCCACTGCAAAAGTAGACATTTAAGTTTTGTGTTAAATTATGAGCACACGGGCTGAACTCGACCATCTGAATTATGTTTACTGCCTAAGAAAGAAACACCTCCGTTTCATAAATTGCTTATAGAATAAAATACTGTCCTTTTACTGAATGAAGCTGGTTTGCTGCATCATATAAAAGGAGATGAACATACATCAAGAGCTCACCCCTTCAACCTCCCTCTATTCCATTTCTCTCCATGTATTTCCCCAGATTTTTATGAGACGTGACATCGCCCTACAAGAGTCCACTCACACTCTTCCACTTTATTGTTTTATTATTTTTTTTACGTCTGTCTCCAGCAGCCTGGGAGAATAAATTTTCCTCATGTAAGCAAAATACTGTCACTACAATAATATGGGTAAAAAAAAAAAAAAGACTATTTCATTCCTCTCTGGCAGTATTGATCTGTGGAGCTAGTTGAGCCCTGTGGTGAGATTGTATTCCAGGACTGCTGCCGCGTAAACATGTCAGCCATCCTATCATCCAGTATAATCCTCTGTGAGCCCATTTAAAATAGATTTAAACACAATACTTCCCATCATGGATGTTTTACTGGTGTATTTGCTGTCTGGGTTAAAGATTTTAATTGAACTCTTATTTTCTCACCATGATAGATTGTTAGAAACAACATTATAGTGTTCAATCATTCAGTCACACTCCCAAGTGACTTCTAAGTCAGGCACTAGGTTAAAAGTAGCCAAGAGTGGGACATCAGACTGAAAACAGCCCTGCATTAAAACAGCACAGGAGGCTGCATTGTGTTGTTTAAGGTACCGGTGAGACAATTAAATGCAATCCAGGATGTCCAGTTTGAGTAACAGGTTTAACATTTGTTAGGTGGCCAGAAACATTATTCCACATGAGTGCTAATGTTGCGGGCAAAAGTTTGCTAACACGTTAGTCTTAAACTTTACAAGACCAGAATATGTTGAATGCGCAGCACTGTTTTGCTGCAGCCCCCTGCATTGACGGACTGCTGATGTTTAACAGGTAGTTTACCATGTTCACCAGCTTAGTTTCCCATGTTACCATACTCGCATTTTCTACAATGACAAAAACTGACTCAATATGTTTGATGAAATAAAATAAGTTTAAAAACAAAAAGTGATCTTCCATATGATAATTCAAGTTTTTTGCCATTCCAAATGAATTCAATTTTTCAATTCAGTTTTATTTATATAGCGTTTACCATTTTATTTACAGAGACCCAACTATTGCCACCATGAGCAGCACTAGGCACCAGTGGCAAGTAAAAACTCAATTTTAACAGGCAGAATCCTCGAGCAGAACCAGAACCAAGCTCTGGGTTGGCGGTCATCTGCCTCGACCGGTTGGGGAGAGGGAAAGAGGGGGGGAGAGTGAGAGCAGGAGGAAAGAGGACACACAGCAGCATAGTACAGTTCCACATGCAGATGTAAAGCAATGGTAATGATGTTAACGTTAATAAAAATATTAGTAATAGCAATACAACGATAAGAGCAGTAACAATAATTGCAGCAGCGGTTGTTGAGCAGGAACAAAGGGGCAGCAGGTGACTTGCATCCACCGATCCAGACTCCACCGGTCCCAGACTCCACCGGTCCCAGACTCCACCGGTCCCAGACTCCACCGGTCCCAGACTCCACCGGTCCCAGACTCCACCGGTCCCAGACTCCACCGGTCCC
>JAVQJF010094660.1:0-44549 GCA_036023855.1 Gadopsis marmoratus
ACTGTGATGCTGGACGACTGGGTCAGAGCATCTCCAACACTGCAGCTCTTGTGGGGTGTTCCGGTCTGCAGGGGGCAGCACCTACCAGAAGTGGTCCAAGGAAGGAGAACCAGCTGAACCGGAGACAGGGTCATGGACGGCCAAGGCTCAGTGAAGTCTGGACCGTGTGGTCCGATCCAACAGAAGAGCTTCTGTAGCTCAAACTGCTGTCGCAGCTTGTTGCTCAGGGTGCCAGTCTGTCTGACTGATCGCTGTACGTTTGTCTGTTTGCAGGATGAACACTGACACACGCCCTCACAGAGCAGATGAACACTCACCCCGGCTGGTTGTCTGCCACCCACTTGCCCAGACTGATGAGTCTCTGATGCCGAGTGTGAACTGGTAGACCGTCCCTGTCCACCAGGATGCCCTGATGACCTTTAGTGAAGTCCAGGCACCTGAAACACCAACAGACATCAAAACAGGGAAACATTTTGACTGATGATTGATTGACCATCCCACTGCTGAACATCCATCCACCTGCTGAATGAAGGAGTGGAGTACCTCAGAGCGGGCCGGAGTGCCAAGAAACCCTGCAGCTCAAACTCCTCTGGCAGGGGCGTCACTGCAGGAAACATAAAGACAGCTTCAGCTAACACACAAACGCCACAGGCAATACCATCCCAACACATCAACTAAGACATCGGAATGGAAAGCCACCACTTTGTACAGACGGGAAACTAACCAGTTACAGCTGAGTGAATAAAAATACAAACTTTAGAATAAAATAAAAAAAAGACGTGCTGTTAATGTGGCTTTTATTCTTCAGAGAACTAAAACATGACCTCAAAGCTTCGACCGTGTTCACGCTAGTCAAAGTCAACCACGACATTAAAGCTCTTCCTCCTGGCTAAGACACCAAAAACTAAACCACTGCCACCATCCGGTAAGAAATGCCTTTGGATGGACCTGTGGCAGTGTACTGTACATATATTTTGTGCAGTTGTCATGACAACAGATACGCCTCCAGTGTTGTCAGTGCTTTCTGATTGGCTGAGATCGCAGAGAATCGGAGGAGACAAAAGGTGCAGAACTCAGCCATGTCTGAGCAGCCGATACTAATCTGTCACAGCTTTTCAGAAAGCGGCGTGTTACCGCATGTCTCTGACATGAGACCAGTACTACGTTCAGGGGCAGTGGAATCAGATTCAGTGTGGGTGGAAGACCAAAGCGGTCGTGTGTAGACCTGAAAGAGCTGCCTGGGAACTGAAAACGGTCCCTGAGATGCTGCAGGACAGACCGCGACGTTCACGGGCAGAGCAGCTTTTATTCTGAAGGGATGACAGGATATGAAGGCTGCCACCCTGCAGCGCTGCTCTGACCTGTTCCTCTTTGACGCCCCACATCATGTCGTAAAACAAACAGAATCACTTGTTCCTGTAATTGGCTACTATATTAAAACCTGATCTGAGCTCGTATCGATCACTGAACTAAAGAAAGAACCTGATTAATGTGCAGCTGCACTGAAACCAATCAATACCAGCAGATGTCCTACCTGAGGAACAGGACACGTCGTCCTCTTTGGGCTGGAAACTGTTGAGGATGGAGACCAGCCAGGGCCAGATACTGAGAGACGGGAAGAAGAAAAGGAGTTAAATCGCAGCAAAACTGTGAGTGTTGAGTAACAGACAAAAGGAGACTCACTACTGCCTCTTGTCCACCGCGGCCTCTGGGAAGACGCTGGGCCTCAGTTTGAGCCAGTCCAGAGACACTTTAATGGCCGGCAGAGGACACTCCCCCATGATCTCCTCCCCGCGGTTCTTGTTGAGCAGAGCACGGCTGCACATGACACCCAGGAAGGACACTGAGGGGACAGGAAGTCACGTCAAACGCCACGACAGCCAACCATCAGTGAGCCCTCTACACGGCAGCAACTGAGACTGATTACATGTGGTGTGTGTTAACAGTATATTCCTGACACGCTCTGCCACATCAGAGTACTAGCAGTATCATCGGTGCATCTGTGGTTCTTACTGAAGAGTCCAAGCAGCTGGAACCAGCTGATCTGCTGCTCGCTGCTGTAGCTCTGCTCGCCGCCGTCAGCTGTCAGGTCTCTGAGGTGGTGGAGCTCAAACAGGTTGATGACAGTGATGTGGACCAGCTGCTGAGAGCTGAAGGCTTTCTGCAAGATCAGCCTCTGCACACACAGACAGGTTATTAAATAATGACTTTAAAACCAGGCAGAATTGACTAAACTGGAAACGGTCTTTTTGATTTACCTGAAACTGCTCCTCCAGTTTCTCCCTCAGACTGTCCAGTTTGTCCAGACTCTTACTCAGGTACACGTGCCCGTGAAACTTGATGAAGGCCCTGATGAAATCCGACACACTCCACTTGGTTTTCACCTCATCGCGGCTGCAGGAACACAGAGGGAGGAAGACAAACAGCAGAGTCGGAGGCTGTTTGTGGCCAAGTTGAAAAACCACCCGAGGCCTTAATTTGTTCTCAGAAGGAATAAAGTTTCAGGCTGTTTGGGGTTGTTTTCTGCAGTGTTACCTCTCCAGAGCCTTGGACAGGGCCTTCTGCAGGTTGGTGGAGGCTGCTGGGAAGGGGAACTTGACTGCGATGCTGCGGCAGTAGTAGAAGATGGTGGTGAGGTGGTCTCCTTTAGAGGAGGCCAGGATGGCCAGCTGGTTGTACGGCTGACCTGCAGGAGACACAGAGGAGCATCACGCCATATACACAGGGAGAAACTACAAACATGGCCACTGACGAAAGCCTGTCGGCTTACCTGTTGGAAAAGTTTGCATTTTTATTTTTCCAAATCATCAGGGTGAAAGACATTTCTAATTTCTGCAATCCCCACGCGAGCCTATCCAATAAGACACCTAGATAGCATTTAGCCTAGCTTAGCACAAAAACTAGAAGCAGGTGGAAACTGCTAGCCTAGATTAAATGCAGCTTCCATCGAACAGCAGCAGTTACAGAAGAACGTCCCCCAGTCAGCAGTGCAGCCTCAGACTCACCGTTTGATGGGACCAGCTGAGCCGCATGTCGGTAGTAAGACTCCGCCTGGCTGGTCTGGTTACGGTAACGTGCTGAAACACACAAACATGGATCAAACAAATGCCACACAGCGTTTTAGTCCCAACAGATTTGTACTGACGGTTTATGGGGAATTAGTCATTAATGATTACTATAAAAGACAAAAAGTGTTTCTGCAGGGAAAATAAAGACCAGATTTCCGTCCATTGTTTCCTCTGATAACACCGAGACGTAACGAGAGGGCAAGAGGACTTCCTCACCTATGTCTCCGAGGTGGACGAGGCAGTGCTGGCAGATGTAGGAGCAGGAGCTGGGCTGCGGGGTGACGATGGCGCTGCTGTTGCTCTGTTTATTGCTGATGATGCCGAGCTGAGACGACTTGACGCGACACGGCAGGTCAACGTTGAACACGGTGCACAGCTCCTGCAGCAGCTGGAGACAAGAGGACAGGAGGTCCCACCGTTTATCCAGAGGACGCTCTGCATTTCATACTCTGCCTGACTCTGGGCATCAGACCGCCGTGGGCAACGGACAACAAGTCAATGATCAGCACCGATTTAGGTCTTTAGTGGGGTTATATAGCTTTGCGTCAGTGCGATGAGCACGATGATGTATCAGCTCAGACAGGTTCTACATCACAGTTTACATCAATGTATACTGTGCTGGAGGATCTGATCTATATCACTCAGCAGTCTGAAACTGCGCTGCTCTCAGACTCCACAGAGGAAATCTGGGATTTCACTGACGTGGAAAAATCAATACTTTGCAAATGTTTCATGTTGACTTTGGAGCTCAGTTTGGTAAACAGTGTCCACATGTTCCAACTAGAACCACAGAAAACAAAGATCATTTATAATCATTCAGGTACATCCCATCACAGCTGATCAGTAACAGGACATTACAGGAAGAAGGAACACTTCCTGATTTCAACACCGCTTCTCACGTCTGCAGAAACTGTGAAGACACATATTTATCCCCCAGCAGCGATGTATTAAAATCAACTAATGCAGGACATTTAATTTGAATGGAAAACAGCTGCCATCCGCCGTTTATTTTATTAAACATCTTCTCCGGGACAATCAGCAGCTGCTGCCCGACAGGGGAGCCGTAGTCAGACTTCCAGAGTCTCCGTGAAAGAAAACAGGACTTTGACTCCAAATACAAAACGTTTACTGCTTATAGAATCCTAAACCCGCTGAAAATGTGACACTTTGATTTTGATTCACACTAAAAGAAATTGGACAAGGATCACGACAGGATACAAAAAGGACTAAATTCAATGAGCGGAAGTAGAATTGCTCAACTGCTGGCTCCCCCTGAGCGCCGCCGGAGTCGTACCTGAGTGTAGAAGCCGCTAGCTGCTTCCAGAAACAGCGACAGGTTGGCCTGGACCTCGCTGCGGTTGGGGTTGGCCCGGTTCTTGGCCTGGCTCTGCAGCGTGGTGATCTGGTTCTTAAAAGCATGATTCCACCTGCAGGTAAGCAGAAAAACCATCAGGGCCAACATGACTGACAGCCTAAATTAAGTCCACGCGGTTTTCTCATTAAGGTGATTTGAGTTCTTCCATCTCTGAGAGTGATGTAGGTGGAGCAGCTTACAGGTCTTGCTCCACCTTCTTGTCCAGCGCGTACTCCAGGTCAGTCACCAGCATCTTCTGGTACAGATCCTGCAGGGCCTGCCGGGACGTCCACACCTCTGCCGCCCCCAGCTTGGAGTCTAACACGCAGAGAGGAAACGGGTGTAAATCAGCTGGAGGTGGGTTCAGGAAACCCCCACCCGAGGGCTGGACCACAATATAGCGCTGGAGATGATGGAAATGTGTTCAAAGCACCGAGTGTCAGGAACTGTTGAGTACTGAAAGTTGGCAACAAACATCTGTTTAACAGTCCTCCAGAGAAAATCCATCCCAGAGCGCTCGGTCGGGCCTGCAGGCCGGAGGAGGGTTCCTCCCCCAGCAAGAAGCTGCTGCTCGGCTCTACAGCTGAGTGGTGAACTCAAAGAGACAGTGTGGTCTGTCTGTCTGTCTGTCTGTCTGCAGGAAAACTCACCAGTCTGCTGTAAAAGCTGAAGAGCCACTGTGCAAAACAATCTCGTCGTTTAACCAATTATTAATTCATCACTTTTCAATTAAACCTCCATATTATCAAAACACGTCTTTACCGAAGCAGAAAACATGCCTGACCTTTGGGGCCAAAACGACACTTTCCATGTTGACTGCGCTAACAATTATTTTCACCATCAATTAAATCATCAACCTGCTGGTTAGTTTCTTTAGTTCTTTTAGTCGATAAAATGCCCAAAAATACTAAAAGTCCATCCAGCCAGCAGTCAAGAGGACACAAATATTCCACTTACAATTAAAAACAGGAAATCTTCATGTCTGAGAGGATGAAGGCGGCTATTTAAAAACATATTTAAATCATTAACCGACAATCTAAATAGGTTGCCACCGAGTTTCCTGTCCGTCTACATCTAACCAGCCACTCGTGGAAGCTCAACCTGTACAGAAATGCATGCGTTTGTCTCCTCTGTCTGCGCATACAGCAACTGATGTTTCACCTCACGAAGACACGTTTTCATCTCACCAAACAACGCAATGCATCGTTCCCAGTTTTAAAAGAAAACCAGACAACAGAAGCCAAGTGGAACTTTTTAAACGTGACTGAAATCTGCTCCTCTCGTGTTCTCACTGTGCCACCCTCACCGCTTCACTCTCAGCAAACACAGCTTGGATCGTGATTTTAAAACATAATAATAATCAGCCAATAACGGATCCAAGACCATGTAAACAAGAGCCAGACGTCCGGTACCAACCGTCAGTACTCGACAGGATCCCACATTCGGTGCTCAGCATCTGTACTCAGCACCGAGGAGGACGTGGACACACAGTTCAGGTACATGCAGAGAGGAAAAGGTGCAAACCTACCTGTCATGTCCGCCTTCAGGGCCTCTGCCTGTCTGCTCGGGTGTAAACAGAGAGCAGGGGTTAGTCCGGACCATCACAGACACACTGCAGCTCACATGTTGCTAACACGCAGCGCGTCCCCGTTGCAGACGCCCCCCAGATAACCGCCACTCGCGTCTCCATCCGCCGAGACTTCGTTGAAACATGTAACAGCTCATATCGAACGTCGGAGGAGGGCACGGTGGTGATGTCGGGCTCAGGCTACTGCCTGGATCCGAAACTCCACAGCAACAGCCAACCCCCGCTACAAACCCGTCAGCTAGCTAACATCCACTGCTATTCACGTCTCGTCATTTCAACCACGGCAGCGGATAAAACGCATGGCTAAATGATGTATGAGCGGGGACCGAGGGTGGAGGAGGCTGCTGTCAACCACCACAATCACGTTTAACGTGCAGCAGCATCAGTTCGCTGCTGCTAACCTGACATACGCAGAAAGGCGCTAGCAAGCTAAAGCTAACTAGACAACACAGCGTCCGTCTGTGGCGGGTAAACACACATTTAGCCTGAAATTCACAGCAGCGGCGCAGCAACACGCGCTGACCCGACCTAGAACCGCACCAACCCGCAGCAGCAGTCCAGCTGGTTCGCTACATTTGAGCGGGGCGGCGGCATCGACTGTGTGTTGATACGTGAAGCTAGCTGGCGCTAACGTTTAGCTTAGGGGGTGGTCCCCAAACCAGTTAGCGTTAGCTTTAGCGTTAGCGTTAGCAGCCGAACAAAACAATTCACCTGTCGGATTAAAATGTCCGCTCCTGGTAACACCTGAGCCGCTGGGTGAACCGGCACAGGACACCGCGCCGAGCTTACCGTAGATACTGGGCGCAGAGGTTCATCCTGCCGGATCGCCAGTCTTTCAGACAACGACTGGACCAGAAGCTAACGCTCCTCCCGGCGCCATGTTGTTCCTGTCTGACCCACGGGGGGGGGGGGGGGTCATTATTATTCACGATAAAAGTGATAATATGACAAGGCAGCTTTATTATGTTGCACATTTCAGACACAATATCAATTCGAGTGACATTGAAAACAATTAACTTCACAAAAATAAGTGCATTTCCTGCGTAGTACTTCTACTTCAGTACTGCTGTTACCTGAGTAGTACCTGAGTAGTACCTGAGTATGTCCACTTCAAGATACTTTGTACTTCCACAACACAGCAGCCCCAAAACCCAACACTGTGACCGGTTCTCTTCCTGTTGCTGCCTTTCTGTCCAACGCAAGGCAGCAGAGGACGGACAGACCGAGCAGCGTTCTGCAGCCAGGGGGCGCTGCTGAGCATCACACGCAGCACAGAATGATTCTACTGACAGAAGTGAAGTTTAGTGATTGTTTGTCTTTCATTAAGATTTCACACAACTTCCTCTTAGCTTCAGTGCGAAACTGTATATTTACAGTTTAAAGTACACACTGTACTTTAAACTGTACTATCATCCATCACTGAACATATATATCCACCCACTTCCTGTACATTCATTCATTCAGTGTTTATTTCTGTGCAGTTTGTATAAATATGATAGTTGATGTTAATGTTCACCTCTGTCTGTCTGTCTCGCTGTTTCTCTGTCTCTCTGTCTGCCTGTCTGTCTGTCTGTCTCTCTGTCTGTCTGCCTGTCTGTCTGTCTGTCTCGCTGTCTCTCTGCCTGTCTGCCTGTCTGTCTGTCTGTCTCTCTGCCTGTCTGCCTGTCTGTCTGTCTGTCTCTCTGCCTGTCTGCCTGTCTGTCTGTCTCTCTGCGGTGTCCTGTCTCTTTAATAGTGACGCTGCTTCCTGCCGCAGCCTCTCTCTCTCTCTCTCTCTCTCTCTATCTCTCTCTCTCTATCTCTCTATCTCTCTCTCTATCTCTCTATCTCTCTCTCTCTCTCTCTCTGCGGCTCCTGTCTGCTACAAACAAGCGACGACCCGGATCACACAGGACCAGGACTAGGAGCAGGACTAGGAGCAGGACCAGGACCAGGACCGGGGCCGGACCGGACCGGGACACAGGGACAGAGAAGAAGACAGACACCGACCGAAGCCATGACAGAACCCGCTAAAACCCACGTCATCCTTCTGTCCTGCGGCAGCTTCAACCCCGTCACCAAGGGACACATCCATATGTTCGGTAAGGGGGGGGGGTCAGACCATGAAGCCGACGCCTCCCTAATAATAATAATAATAACAATAACAATAACAACAATAACAACGCTCCATGTGTGAATGTGCTGTCCGGCTGGGTGGTGCTGAAACGGGCCCGGCTCCACCTCCGGCCTGCAGATCCGCACAAAGAAAACCCAAAACACTGAGTAGTGACGCGCTCAGAACGGAAGCGGACCCGCAGCTCCGGGCGCGGCGCGTGGCGCAGCCTCTGCTGTCGGATCCACAGACCCAGAACCAGCTGCTGAACAAGCCCAGTGCCTTGCTCAGCGGTGCTGGTACTGATCCGTTACATCTTTACACGTTAACAGTGATGCAGTAATGATTTATTAATGAGCTAATAAATGGATTATTATTAATGGACAGTAATATTCAGCAGGTTTGATAGATTATCTGAACGTTTTATGGAGGTTTAAGAAACACTTAAATCTGACCAGTCCCTTCATTTATACCTTAAAGGCCCTTTGGTCAATTTTAAGCGGTTTCACCCTTTAAAGCCCCTTGAAATTGTGAAAACTGTATTATAATCTATTCATTTATAATTATAATCTCAAGTAAGTCATAGTAATGAAGGGCCGTCTGTAATGTTGTTTTGTACATTTTAAGGGTTTTTTACTCCTTAAAAATCCCTGAAATGTTAAATTCAGCAGCTATGACACCTGACGATGTGACAAAAAGAGTTTAAACTGTCAAAAATATGACTTTATTAAGAACTGAGGAGGGAAACAGAAAAACAACGTAATACATAACAGAACATAAAGTTAAACAATATAAAAATATGTAAAGTGAATTAAAAACCAAAGCCCTGTAACAACAGAACGATTTTCTAAATGTTAATGTAGCTGCTGGCATCACATGTTTCTATGTAATTTATATTTTTATAGTTATACCACAGCGCCCACTAGTGGTGACAGCAGCTGACTCAAGATTCAAAGCTAGTTACAACACGTGCACAGTACAGTACAGTACACACTACAGTACAGTACAGTACACACTACAGTACAGTACACAGTACACTACAGTATACAGTACAGTACGGTATACAGTACACAGTACAGTATACAGTACAGTATACAGTACAGTATACAGTACAGTATACACTACAGTACGGTATACAGTACACAGTACAGTATACAGTACAGTATGCACTACAGTATACAGTACAGTACGGTATACAGTACAGTATACAGTACAGCATACACTACAGTACAGTATACAGTACAGTATACACTACAGTATACAGTACAGTATACAGTACAGTACAGTATACACTACAGTACACTACAGTATACAGTACAGTATACACTACAGTACATAGTACAGTACAGTATGCACTACAGTACAGTACAGTATACAGTACAGCACAGTATGCAGTGCACTACAGTATACAGTACAGAGTACACTACAGTACAGTATACAGTACAGTACAGTATACACTACAGTACAGCACAGTACACAGTGCAGTACACAGTACAGTACACAGTACACAGTACAGTACACAGTACACTACAGTACAGTATACAGTACAGTACACAGTACAGTACACAGTACACTACAGTACAGTATACAGTACAGTACAGTATACACTACAGTACAGCACAGTACACAGTACAGTACACAGTACAGTACACAGTACAGTACACAGTACAGCACAGTACACAGTACAGTACACAGTACAGTACAGTACACAGTACAGTACACAGTAAAACGGATCATCACTTCATGTTTCTCTCCTCAGAGTCATTAAAAACTGATTTTAGTGGAAGGAAAGATTTGACAGCCTCCATGTTTCTACCAGTGTGAGCATCAGAAGCAGAGACCACCGACAGGTTTCCCCTCGTGTGTGTTGTCCAGCTGACTCATGGCGGAGAACACGACCCTGCAGGTCACGAACCTCCGTGTGATGTGGATGTTGTGTTTGAAGACGCAGCAGCACGGCAGCCATGTTCCCATCATGACCTAGTTTCAGCAGCAGCTGGGCGACGCTGCCTCTCTTCTCCAGGCAGCGTTTCTCCTGAGCTGAAGGTGCAGATGGAGGAAAAACAGCCGACATTATGTCTCTTTTTATGGAAATCTTAATTCAGGAAAGACTTAAAGCACAAAGTCAGACTTTGAAGCTGCACTAGCTCATATTTGTACACAGCTGTGCAGTGATGCATCATGAGTGGCTGTTTGAGTCACCAGCAAGGTACCGTTCACAAAAACATGGTGATACTTTTACTGTGAGATTTGCCTAAAGAGGGATTATTATAGAGGTTTGTTCACTAGTACTATTACTGTATTTCACAATAAACAACAAGTGAATAAGGCGTCGTAGGCTACAGCAGCTGTAAATATCTATTGTGCTGCTAGCTAGTTAGTTCAACTGTGAAACAGTTTATTATTAAAAATATGATAAAAATCAAACTTTTAATTCCAAGCTTCTGATTGGTCGCTGGGTCGCTCCTCTCACTATGATGCGTTTGAGCCTCTTTTAGCTCCTGCTTTTGGTTTCGTCAGCAGGCAGTTAAATCTTTGTGTTTCTGCTGCTTCTTGTGAACCCGAAAATGTAATTTCATGCGACGGGGAAAAAAAACTGTCCGAGTCTCTGAAATGAAATCAGAGGTTGATGAGGTTACAAAGGGCGAGGCAGCAGCCTGACGTTACCACCGTTCTCCACCGACCTCGTCCACGTTATCTGTTCCTCTTGATAAGAAGCATGAAAAGCAAAATATCATCACTGCTGACAAGAAAATGTCCTTTTCACGTTAGAATGGTGCATTTTTCTCTCATCCAAAGAGTGAAGTCAAATTTGATCAAACCACACAACAATAACTTGAAGTTGAGCTCATCAAGTTATAATGAGAGAAGTCTGATTTTGTGGAATGATGAAAAGGTTTCATCTCTGTGGTCTGCAGCAGGTTCAGGTGATTAACTGATAGCAGCGTTTATTGATGACTGAGGGACAAGAATTTAGGTCGTTTCTTCTTTTTCCGCCTCACAAACGTTCAGAGTTCTGACTCTCTGAGTCAAACTTTGCCAAGAAGTCAAACAAAAACTCTCCTTTAATCACATTGCTGCTCAAAGAGCCTGTTAGCCTCACTGTCGCCACGGTAACAAACTGGTCAATAGTTTTCCTTGTGCAGGAAAGGTTTATTGGGAATGCAGATGAAGCCTGGAGCAGAGTTTTCAAAATAAAAGTCAGCAGCTACAAGCTGCATTCCCTCAAAGTCCTTGTGCTAATCTGAGCAGCTTGGAAGTGGAATTCAGGCAGCCTGAAGACAAACCTGAGGGTTTACTCCCCATTAAGCCCCATTGGACCTGCTTCATTCCGCTCCAAATTAAAGAATTAAAAATCGAAATATAATCTGCAGAGGAAACAGTGGACGACATCTCAGTCCTGAAACCTAAATGACAAAATAATGTGTTTGCCAGCGACAAGAAAATGCTCATCACATAAAGTAGGGCTACTTGTTGTTGCAGGTAAAAATACACCAAGTTAATAGTAAATATCAGACTTGACAGATCAACTACAGCCTTTTCTACTACTCTATACACAGTTAATTAGGTTTAACCTCGTGCTTCAGTACAGTAGGCCTACGTGAGTACATACCTTAGTTGTTCTGGGTCGACAGCTCTGGGTTCAGGACTGAGTGAGGATTCTGTTACCCTCATGGTGAGTGTTACATTTTAATCCCCAGACTGTTTTCTGTTTGTGTGTTTGCAGAAAAAGCCAGAGAATATCTGCACAAAACAGGTCGTTTCATCGTGATCGGAGGAATCATCTCGCCGGTGCACGACTCCTACGGAAAACCTGTAAGTGTAAAAAAAAAAACACGGCAAAGAGGTCTCATTCATTTAGGTATTTATATGTATTGAGTCGCTGTAAACACGTGTTTCATATGTTGAACGCGTCACAGAGCACAGATAACATCATGTCAGGCAGCAGATAACAGCGTCCTGCGAGCAGATCTGGTGTTTTCCACTCGGCTTCCTGCTGGAATTAATGAAGCTCTTGTCCTACTTTGGCTCTGCCTCTGTACAAACACACGACCTGAATATTAGATGCTGCAGAAACACAGTTTCAGCCACATCTGGAATCTGTTCTGCTCATTTCAAATGATCATTTTCAGCTTCAGTACTTTACAGGCAGCTAAACAGTCCAGATGGTTTATTAATGGTGGAGATTATTCACATGAATTATTACCATGTCATTTTATGATCCAGCTGATAGAAACAGGCTGATACATGACCTCCTGGGTTCATACAGGATGGGATGGTTTAACAGCAGCTTTTAATAGTTCTATTACATATATACTTACTACACACTATAACTACTTACCTACAATCCAACCACAGACGCTGGACAGAGTGAAACACAGTGGAAAAACACTTACCTTTGAAATAATAAGCGTCGGTCTGACATGAGACGTCGGTGAAGGTCGGTCTGGTGTAATAGGAGCAGTGGGACGTCCTTCATGATCAATAAGAGAACTGGCATGTGGTTTACAGTAACGGAGGATATCAGCAGCATTATCTGCTACCGAGTGTTTGCTTCCTCCTCTGGCCTCAGCGGGTGAAACCTTCCGTCTGTCTCTGTGATTTCTGATCGATCGGTTCGGTCCAGCTGTGATCAATAACGCTGTGTATTCCTGTGTGTGTGTGTGCAGGGTTTAGTGCCCAGCAGACACCGTCTCACCATGTGTCAGATGGCTGTCCAGTCCTCTGATTGGATCAGGTGAGACTCTCTTTACGTTGAAGAAAACTTCAACCTCGAACCAGAATCACAGCTTATATTAGGAGGCTTCCAGTTAGCCGTGTGAAACCAGCAGTGAGCTGCTTTAAGGCTGAGCTGTCTGCTGTGTTTGTGATGAGCAGTCTGTGTGGTCTGGTGCAGGGTGGACCCCTGGGAGTGTTACCAGGACACCTGGCAGACCACCTGCAGCGTGCTGGAGCATCACCGCGACCTGATGAAGGTGAGGACATGTTGATTTTGTTCATTTCTCAGCTTATTCTGAAAACAGTCAATCAAGACGAGGCTCACAGCTGCAGTCGAGGTGTCTGGATGGTTGAGTGGGTGAATTCAGTTTCAATGACTCGCCAACAACTGCACAGGACAACGAAATGTTGTTAAAGTGGTTCATCTCTTACAATTGATCATAAAGTTTGTTAAATATATCTGGAACATATCAGGTGAGACTTTTACATTTCATACTTTTGTGTCGCTATAATATTTAAAAATATTTTTAAAGTACATTATGATGTTTCATGTGTCATCAGTATTGTGTTTCTACCTTGTAACTTAACCCTGTTTATCAGATCATGTAGAACCACGGTGACGCCGGAGGCCTCGGCCTCACCCTTGTGTGCAGCAGTTACCATGGAAACCTTAATCACATTGCCTGCATGTCCCATCTGTGTGTTCTCTGGAGTATCTGAAGATGTTTCTGTTCCTCAGAGAGTCACCGGCTGCATCCTGTCCAACGTCAACACGCCATCGACGACTCCTGTGGTTGGTCAGCCACAGAACCAGACTCCGCCCATCTATCAGAACCACACCAACGCCAATCACAAGCCCACCGCCAGTGAGTCACGTCCCTCCATGTCCACCATCTATCCAGCATCAGAAAGTGCTCACGATACAGGAGCAGTCTGGGGTTTCTGCCTTTGAAACACATCAATACTCACACAGAGGCAGCGGTGCAGGAAGTATTCAGATCCTTTACTGCAGTAAAAGTACTTATACCACACTGTAGAAATACTCTGTTACAAGTGAAAGTCCTGCAGTGAATCAAAGTCTGAAAGTATAATCAGTAAGATGTAGTTTTCAGTGGTAAAGCAGCAAATGTTCTGCTGTTATATCTGACATCATCACATGATTCCTCATTGTTCATGTTAAAGCAGCATTTTACTGTTGGAGCTCATTTTCAACTAGTTTGTATCATCTGCTGATTCTGCTCTCCATTAATCCATTGACTGATTGATTGACTGGTTTGTAAAACGTTTGAAGAAAGTGAGAGATGGCGTCAACAGTCAAAAGGATTAAAAATAAAAGGAAAAGCAGCAAATCTTCGCTCAACCAGGAAATGATTTTACAGGAAAAATCAATAGAAATTGACAGAACTGATCGATTCTGTCGACTGATTCATCGTTTCAGCTGCACTTGAACATTGTGCAACGTTTGTTGTGTAGCTATCTTTGGAAAGCAACTGAAGCTGTCCGATAAATGTAGTGGAGTAAAAAGTGCAATATTTCCCTCTGAGGCGCGGTGGAGGAGAAAAAAGTAAATGTACCTCAAGTGCAGTAATTGAGTAAATGTACTTAGTTACATTCCACCACTGCACAAAGGTGCTCTGTGTTGGGGAGCGTCTCATCTTTCCATACTTTTCTTCCTTTCTCTGCTCAGTCAAACTGTGGGGGAAGGTCAGCGAGAGTTTGGGGAAGATCTGCTGCGTCCGTCCTCACATCGAACGCTTCACCTTCGTCGGTAAGTAAGAATGAAGAGAAACGCATGTTCAGAGAAACCCGGAAACACAATACTACACAATGCAACATGAGCATCAGTGTAGTTACCATAGTTACAGAGTTCCTTATGGTTCTATTCATGGTCCTTCATATTTATACATATCAACCCAACCAACCGGTCAAGGCAGATGCCCGCCCACCCACAGCCTGGTTCTGGTTCTGGTTCTGGTTCTGGTTCTTGCCACTGTCTCCTAGTGAAGCTCATGGTGGGAATTGTTGCGTCCCTGTACGTAAAGAGTCGGTCTGGACCGGCTCTATATGAACAAGTGCTGTGAGATAACGTTGTTCTGATACGGTGCTATATAAATAAAACTGAATAGAATAGAATATTTCAAATTTGGTTAAAGTTTAATTATTATTTTATTGTTTTTGTCCACTTGGGGGCAGCACAACAAGGCACCAGACAGGAAATGTGCTGCAAAACCAAAACCAGGAGCTGAATGAGGCCTTCTCTGTTGGTTCCTGTACAGCCCCAGAGTCACTGATCCACTGTTAAGATGAAAATATTGATTGAGTGCATCATCTACTTGCTTCTGATTGGCTGGCAGCTGTCTTTTAGCGCCACACATGGGGAGAGCTCAGACATACTGTAGCTCACCGTCGTCCATTATTTTCGCCACGTGTCATTATGCATTATAACTCACATACAATAAAACTACACCGTGTGTTTGTGTTTTGTTGCCGTTATATGGAGCCTGATTGTGCCAGGCTTTTACAGTGTTTGACAAAGAAAACAGATCATTCATTTGGACAATTAATAATTCTATTTCCTTATTCTGTCTTTAAAATGGGTGAATTAATAATTACATTTTAAAACACTTTTAAATTCTGCCAATCATGTCACAGTTTATTGTCCAAACCACAGAGCAGCAACAGGAGCTGTGATTGGTATTAAGTTATAGGTTGTAAATGTAATTCATTCATTCAGAATATCTTTTTAGAATTGATCAACTGATTATAATGAAACACTGTAAAAGTATATAATGACTCTAGCGGCACACTCCAGGCCTGATGCATGTGTTGTATACACTTATATATATATATATATTTATATATGTTGAATTCTGCTGTATTTTGTGTCACTGTGTCAGATGAAAATGCTAACCTGGGGACTGCGATGAGATACGAGGAGATCGGTGAGTCACCTCTTTAGGATCTGACCCTGAACAGACTCCTGTGTCATGTCCTCTGGTCGTCCTTCCTGCTGTGTCTTCTGGTTTGTTTGTGTCCAGTAAACACGTTGTTTACTGAGAACATGTCTCTCTCCTCCTGCCTGTTTGTCGTCTGTAGAGTTACGCATCTTGCTCCTGTGTGGCAGTGATCTCCTGGAGTCCTTCTGCATCCCTGGCCTGTGGAAGGACAGTGATGTAAGCACACTGTAGCCCCGCCCCCACAATCATTTAACCCTTCCCCCATGCTCCATGTGGCCCCTCCCCCTAGCTCTTTCCTCTGAACGCTATCGTAATAACCGCCAGGTCATTTCGATGTTGCTGACAAAGGAAACGTATGCAAAACTAAAGCGTCATCGTCTGTAGCATGCAGCTCTATTCTACTGTCACACTGCTAACACGCAAACCACCGTGCTAATATGAATGCTAGATGTTAGCAAGAGACCATGAAGGCATTCAAGGGTTCAAATGAGATAACTGACAGAACTTGTACAATGATAAGTCATTTTATGGGAATTTAAATTCAAAGACACAACTTACTAATTTCAGGGAACGATCTAACAAAAATATTACCCAGAAATCTACCAGGTCGTCGCACTCACATCACCACCAACAAGATATTAAATGCTACAGTTCAAATGCAGTTTTTAGCTCATGATGACACATCATGTTACATGTGAAATGTCAGCCAATACTGACTAGTATTACTAAATTAATCTTGGGGATCAGAACATCCCCTCCCTCCTGTGTCGACAAGCGGATGCAAATAGCTGGAAGCCCACCCTGTGTGGTGAGGCAGGATGTGCCCGTGAGAGTTACAAATGTTTTGACTGATGCGGAAACTTTATGATTCCACCTCATAAATATACAATAAGAAAAAGAACTGCATTTCCTGGGAGTTCTGAGATCAGTCGTCGTACATTACTGTTTGTGCCATCGATACATTGGCTGTTTTGAGAAAACGCACAGACTGCAAAAATGCTCCAGCTGTCACATTTGTGCGAATAACACGAGGACAGTAATTGCTTCACATTCAGTCTGAACTAATTAAGGCGCAGTAGCATTAAGTCATACAAGTGTCTCTGACTTGACTAGTGTCCAAAAGGGTAGCGTTTCATGCAGGTACAGTTTTAACTGCCGACATCAACTGAAGTGCTTGCAGCGCTTTCAACCAAATGCAAGTCAAGATGCAAATGTGTGTTGATCTATAAATCATTAACAATATTTTATCATTTAAAAAATTGAAAGTGACATTTTGCTCGAGTGAGTGTTTGAGTGAGTTAGATAGATAACTACCCCGAGAACACAACGGAAACAGCAAAAATTAATTTGCGGAGCCACCCAAAATAATTGGTGCTGTAAACTTGCTAACTAACGTAGGAGCGACTGAAGGTTGTGTTCCTGTGGCTTCAGATGGAGGTGATCGTGGGGGATTTTGGGATCGTGGTGGTTCCTCGTGACGGAGCCGACACGGAGAAGATCATGAATCACTCCTCCATTCTCCGCAAGTACAAGGTCGGAGCTAAATATCCCTGTTCACAGCTGGTTCCCCCAAATATCACCCTTCATCGTCCCGTCTGATCTCTGTGTGCTGTTCTTGGTTTCAGGACAACATCATTGTGGTGAAAGATGCGATGAGCCACCCAATGTCCATCGTCAGCTCGACCAAGAGCAGGTGGGGATTAAACTCACACTTTGATGTTGTTACTATTAGGTATTTGTACACGTAAAGTCCATAAAGCAAATATTATCTCTACGCGACCGCAGGCTACTGTTTTTCCCGTTCAAGTCTGTTGTACACATGAAAAAACTACCAAGAATTGACCCATGTTTATGCCTTTAAATATGAGAGTTTTAAATTTAGAGTCCAGCGTGTGGTTAGCATAGCTTAGCACAAAGACTGGAGGCAGAGGGAAACTGCTAGCATAACTCCATCAAAAGAGAAAGAATCCCCCGTCCAACAACTCAGAGTCTGTTGTTTCTTGTTAGCTAACAAGCTAGTCAGAAGTTCCTGCTGTAGTTAGCTGGTTGAGTTGACAGTGGAGTTAGAATGGAGCTCAAACCAACAACAGTTGGTCAACAGATAGCACCAACACTATCTGCTGCTGAAACCACATTATCTGTTTTTTACAGTTCTATTTCTACACCTGGTCAATAAGCAAGATAAAACATCAGACAGACCTGGAGCGGTTAGAAGGTGGAGAGCTACGCTAGCAGTTTCCTCCTGCTTCCAGTCTTTGTGCTAAGCTAGGCTAAACATGTCTTCGGCCTGTCTCTGTACTTCAGACACAGTGATGAAACTGATACCCATCTGAAACGTCTGACTCTGGGCAACCTCTTGGTATTGTAGTGACTACTTGCAGGGCTAGCAGTTGAACTACTGTAGCTGGCAAGCTAATCGCTAACAGGCCAGCCTCCTTGAATAGTGCGGCAATAACTTCCTCAGTTTTGGACTCTCCTGTTCTCCGTACTGCTGGTGTTCCTGGGCCATGAGACAGAGGAAAGGGTTTCATAAAAGATGCGACGGACTCACTTTGAAGGTTCCTTTATGGGCCCATTGGATTAGCTTAGCAAAGCTGGCAACACGGTTGGATTTCTTGGCTCGTGAAAAGTTGATGTTTTGGTGATACATGGTTGCTATTGGACAGTGATGAAGAGTGTAGTAGGTTTAATGTTAAATATGAGTTATAATACAAACTGAATTAATGCCCCCCCCCCTCCATCAGACTGGCCCTGCAGCACGGTGACGGCCATGTTGTGGACTACCTGAGCCAGCCCGTCATCGACTACATCCTGCAGAGTCAGCTGTACATCAACGCCTCGGGATAAAGACAACAACCCGCATGAGAACAGGGAGAGTGGAGGGGGAGAGGGGGCCCCGCCTACATCCACCATCGTCTATATAACTATGACCCCCCCCTCCCACCCACCCAAAAAAAGGAAAAACCTCCTTCTCTGTCTTGTGTCAAACATATACTCTTCTTTGAGCTGTCGCTTTCCAACAGGAGCATTAGTGTCCCGCCGTCTGTCTGTGTCATGTGACTTCACCATCGGGGTGAGGGTGGTGGGGGGGCATTTTGGGATTAGATGGGGGGTGTTGCAGAGGAGGTATGGAGGTAATCCCTAAGGGCTGCTGAGGTGTCATTGATGTATTTTTCCACTGCAGTGGTGACGCAGTGATCTCTCACTCTGTTTGTTATCTGTCTTTATAAAAGTTTGGGGGTGCATGACACACAGCCAGGCATGCTCAGTGTACCGGCAGGAAACAACTCTTCTTCTGTATCAGGGTGCCGTTTAGCTAAAAGGCAACAGGGTTTCTGGGCCTCATGCAAGAACCTCTCGTACGGACAGATTCGTTGTTAAGCAGTGGCACGTGTGATTTAATATAACCAATAAACTAGAGGTCCTTTCTTGTTGTTTGACGCAAGAATGATTCCTTTATCTAATTGATTTCTGAGTTTAATTGTACCAAAACTAACTAAAACTAAAATGTAAAATAATCAAACAAATAAAAAAGTAAAACTAAATGTAAAACTGCTAATATTCTGTTGTATTGTCCTGTTCACTAAGCGCCGCTGTCTTATTGTAGCACATCATGTATTCCAGGTTGAATCCATAGTAACTATGGAAACAGTGGGTCCTTGACTTCAGACAGAAGTAAGCGAAAGCAGATCCTCATGTTAGTCGGCCTCTGATTATTTTGTCAGCTGTTGCTAGCAGTACCTGTAGCTAGCCAGCTAATCAAGCTAACATTCGCTCCTTGAGTTGATCAAAAACTGTGTTCAGCTGAGTTTTAAATGTTGGTTGCCGACTTGTTTTAATTGGGAACCCTGCTAAGGTTTTTAAATGTGCATTGTTCCTGCATTGCAGAGTAGAGCTAGCTAGGCTCAATATTAGTGTATGTGTTATTACATTCTAACATTATCCTGTACTATAGTTGAACAAGCAACAAAGATTTATTCTTTATTGTTTGTATTTTCAAGTATTGTCACGTCAACTCGACCTCTTATTTTAGTCATGGAGGTTTTGGCTTTAGAGATGGCTTGTGTAACTTTGTTTGGGCTCCCCGAATGCAACTTCTGACATTGCTACATTCAAAAACCTTGGAAACAACTAATGTCGGGCCGTGTGTGTCAAGCTGCTAAAGCTCCACACTGGGAAGATCTTATATTTACCCTTTGGTGACATTTTTGTGAATAAAACGTGCTAATTTCTCACAGGTGTCCTGCTCCTAACCAACAGGTGGGCCGTTAGAACAGAAAATTCGTGTGAACAAACCTGACGGAAAAAAGTCAAATGCAGACAGGCAGTCAGCTGACGTAGCTCAGGTGCAGCAGGTGGGACGTGCCGATCGGTGATAAAATTGCTTCTTTTCTAATGACTGGACGTTGGTGTAACCTGACCAGAATCCACTAGAGTTTGTCATCTTCCCTTTCACTTTGTAAGCAGTCGCGCGGTGTTGTGTCCGAACACGCAGTGACAGACGTTTAGAGTCCGAATGCAGAAATGTTCTTGCGTGAGGTCCACTGTCTCTGCGACATTCGAGGGAAATCTAACTTCTCAGCTGCGCTTGAGTTCTGCAGCTAACACTGTACATAGAGCCGCACCACGCAAAGTTCAGGTCAACGGTTTAACCTCAAACTGCTAAATCAGAGCTAAAGGTGTGTTAACCTGCAGGTAACCATAGCAACAGCACTGACGCTGATGATGAGGTTAAACTGGCCACAACCACACTTTGAAACACTCCCAGGTGTCCGTTATCGTCTCCTGTCGCGTCAGTAATTGAATGAGATTTGACGGCATCCTGAAAATCATTTGCTGTATTGACGCCGACGACGGGAACTTTTCTAAAACACATGGCCAGCAGCGGTGTTGTTGTGGAGTGTATACGGTTGTTTCTTTTCTTCTTCATGTGCTGCTGTTAGCGCTCCGTAGGCTGCATGCTTAGACAGTTTGGTTCTGGCATGAATGTTCATCACTTGGTGGAATATGATCTGTTGTGAATGTGTTTGCAAAAAAAGAAACAACACAGAAAGTAAATGTATATAAATCTAATATAGAGTATATGTCTGTCCATTTTCTATTCACTCTGTGGATGTACAGATCCCCACTGAAGGCCGACGCCTCATCCACGTGAAGTCTGTTTGCAATGATTTGTACATTTCTTCATGTTCCCGTCTCTTCTGTCGCTCTGACTTCTTTTGATTGTAAACTGCGATGCACTCTTAAAAATGATGTGTCATTTTGAATGTGTGTGTGTGCGGCGTGTTTGCAGACCAGGAAGGGAATTTAATTTAATGTTATCGGTAGTTTAGCAACATTTATTTAACCGACAGCTCTAACTCGTCTCACACGAAATAAAAGAGGGACATAAAGGGAGAAACTAAACTGGAACTAAATATGACAAACCTTTGAATTTTTGGTACATGTTCTGCCCTACAGATTTCTAAATGACTCCCCTGCTGGCTATAAAAAGTATAATTTTAAGTCATGAGTGGATGGAGCTCAGTTGTCCAGTACAGAATACATTGGATTGTAGGTGAAGTTGAGTCTTTAGATTTAATAATAATAACCATCTGCAGGTTGTTTAACGCTGGTTCTGCTCTGTACAGAAATACTCTGTCTACATTTAGGTGTGTTAGTATTAAATGCAGCGAACTTTATGTCTGACAGGTATCTGATCTTTCCCGTGACCGTGAAGGTGTCAGCGCCCCCGCTGACCTCACAGTAATAGTTCTGGTGGGATGATTGACAGGCAGGAAGCTCCACTTCCCTGACTTTTTGCCTTTTCAGAAGTTGACTTCATCCATCCTGCATGTCAATGCTTGTCACTCCAGCACCACAATAAAGTTTATTCTGTAGTAATATGACCACATCCCTTTTATGTATTGGGGGGGGGGGGGTAAACTACGGGGAGCTGGAGGGGACAAATGTAACCTCACTTTAGAGTCAAAATAAAATAACTTACTGATGGAAATTAAACTGTAGTGTGAAGAGTATAAAAAGTTATTGGAAACAAGTTTAATTCACTTCTTTTATTTTTGACATTCTGTTTAGTAAACTGATTATTAAGAAGACTAATTGGTAGACGTAACAATACTGAAAATGAAATAAGCAACAACTATCTCTAATGATAAGCTTGCTTCCTTAACATTTCTGTCAATAAATATAATCTGATTGATGAATAATGAGACCAAAACATGTAAATCAGAAAATATGTGCAGCAGGTTTTGTTTAAAAGCAGTTACACTACATTTAATATTTCTGCTGAACAAATAAAAACACTGAATTTAAAAATATTTAAAAAAAACTGATGTACTGTATGTACAGTTATAAATAAAATACTTTCCCATTGACACACTCACATACATCATTATCAGAATATACACAGCGTCCATCCACTCATCAGGTACAAGCTAGATATGGCTTCTAAATAAGACATTTCATTGTTTATTAAAGAAGAAAAAGAAGGTCATTTTAGTAGTTATGTGCAATATTGCAACAAAAAAACTCCCAAACATTTGCAGGTCCAACATTTTGTAGTTTGGGTGTTTCTGCAGTAATCTGGTCTTTCCTAATCACGCTGCTATTTACTGTAAAATACAACGAGCTGTGATGTTGCATTCAGAGTGATTAAACCTCGAATGATGGGCTGGCTGAGACGTCCGTATTTGTTTGGTTTTCAAGGCTTTTGTTTGACAGGAACAGTATTTTCGAGTCAGAAACTGATATTTACGGTGACTCCCACTTGACACGAAGGCAGCATGAGGGTCACAGTGACTTCCTGTTCAGTTGACCCATTGGTTGACTTCCCCAAAAAGTCATGAGATCATCAAACACCACCAATGCCTGTTTACCAGGCTGTAACGAGTAACTACCCCAGTGCATTATGGGAAATGTATGCTTCTGGACTGAAAGTCAGGATGTAAAAGTTCCCAATAAAATACTTAACCACGTCCCCTGAACCTACATTTAAGTATCAGGAGGAACCCGAACACTGAAGCTCTTCTTCCTTTGAATCACTCTTATAATAGTTAGAAATAATAACTTGTAGCACTTCATAAACACTGTTCTAGAAAGATGCTGTCAATAAAGTTTTTAAACTATGAACACATGTTGTGTTTGGTACATTTACCACCAACAGGCCGATGACTCAAACACTCACTGTCTTCTTTAAAACGACTTGATGAAACAAAATCACGCTTGCGCCACCCGATGTTTTATAGGAGCAGGCAGATTATTGTTTAAATGTCAGGTGTCTTATCGTGGACTCTGCGAGACCAGAACCTGTACCATGTCTCCTGGTGGTCCTCAGGGCTCCTCGATGGGCGGGCTGTTGTAGCAGCCTTTGGGGATGGCCATCAGGATGTCCTCCAGGTTAGCGATGTCTGCCAGGATGGTGTCGATGTCCAGGTTGATGCCGGACAGCCGGCGTCGCTGGGCGGCCTCCTGCTCCTCCATGTCCCTGAGCCGAGGCCTCAGACGCCCATCCACATCTCTCTGAGCATCCGCCAGAGAGTCCTCCAGCTGCTTCACACGCTTTTCATCCACAACATCGGACTTGTCTGAGGAGAAGAAGAAGAAGAAGGACGCAGAGGGTAAGAAAGAAGCTAAAGGCCTGTCCAGAATGTGTCTCGGCTGTCTTCAGGTGTGGAACATCTCCTGTCCATTAAGACTTAAGGGCGGCATCACTCCCAGGGTTGGCAGTTCGACCCTGGCTTCTCCTTCTCCTGCACCTTGCCTCGTTGCCATCAATGGGTGACTGAGTTAAGGTTGAAAAGTGCGATATAAGTGAAGTCCACTTACCTCTGGGGGCAGAAAATGTTCTAAACAACATTATGGATTTTTTAAGAGCCAAACAATGGGCTGAAATAACAGGATGTTTTCTTAATTCTTACATCCTGCTGACAAGGTGTGAGCTCCAGTCAGTGCCCCCCCCCCACAGCTGTAATCTCAGCGTGACATTAAACCAGATGCTCAGTAATATAGAGCTGTACTTACTCATGTTAGCCAGCAGACCGCTGATGTCTCGCAGTGTGTCTCCCACAGCGTCTCTGGTCCGCTTGGCGTTGTTGAAAGCTGCAGCCGCTCCACCAGCAGCCTACAGAGGAGACATTTACATCCTTGACTTTTTGTCCAACAGTTTGTGTCTCTCATCCCGGACAGGTTGTCTCTGTGCGGACAGTTTACCTGATCAGCGTCAGCTTCCAGCCTCCGGGCGGCGCCCAGCTCTGAGGCCAGGTCTCCAGCCATACCGACCGCCTTCGTCTTCAGATCCTTCGCGTCTTGGTTCAGTTTGGTGGCTTCATTCACCAGACCAGTATAAGATGGCAAAGATTTAAACGTTCCCTGGAGAATAAAGACACCCAGTCAACACAGAGCGGCGGTCCGACACTGGAATCACATGACCAGACTGTACATTTAGACAGCGTTTGCATTGTTGGACACACGGAGATGAGCCTGATATCCATCTCGTCTTCTGACGCTGCCTGTTGTCTTTTCAGACTGGGTGTTACCTCCAGGCTGTTGACCAGGTTATCCAGCTGGGTGATGGTTCCCACGGTGTTGTTGTAATTTTCAACCACGTCTCCCAGGACGAACAGCGTCTCGGCGTTGTTGCCAACAGCCTGCTGGATGGTGGCGTTGATGCCGGGAAGCCGCTTGATGGCGGCGTCAGAAAGAGCTTTGCTGTCACTTATCCGCTGGTCGAACCCTGTGGAGGAAGACGACAAGTCGTATTCAGTCTGCTTATAGAGAAAGCAAGACACTGCTTCAGTCTGTCTGTCTGTCTGTCTGTCTACCTCTCAGGGTGTTCAGCGCTTCCTCCAGCTCGTTGGTGTTGCTGTTGATGCGTTGCAGAGCGCCCTCTGTGACGCCCTTGGCAATGTTGACTCTGTCCAGCAGCTTGTTGAAATCCTACAGAGGAACCACATGGAGATCAACATGCAATCACACTAAACTAAACGAAACTCAACGCAAAGGCACATTAAATGTTATTGTTTTTGGATGTGTGAAATTTGGATTCCCATAATCCTCAGGTACCTGCTGGGCGGCCTTGCCCTTGGCCAGCAGGTCCCCGGTGGCGGCCATGTCTCGCTGCACACCGCCCTGCAGCGCCTCGTACGCTGAGATGTCTCCATCCACCAGCTCTGTCAGACCACCCAGCCGGGAAACCATGGTGCCCACCTCCTCCTGAGCATGATGGGACGACAGGTTAACAGAACTTCCTCGTGACGGTCAGGGCTCTTTTAAGGAGAACTACACATTTTGACATGCAGTTTACCTTCAGGGACGATGGGATGTCTCGCTCCATGTTGCTGATGTCTTGCAGCATGCCGTCGGCCATTTTGCTCTCGTCTCTGGCCTCACTGCTCAGCCGGGTCGCCTGGTTCTCCAAACCCTTCACCTGGGCTGAAGCCTGATCGTACCTGAACACACACGGACGTCATTAGTTAGCGTATCAGCACAGATTTACCATCGTCCCATTGGTCCACTGAGAATGGAGAATGTTGTCCTGTGGTCATCCATCAGGGATGCGTCACCTCCCTTCCTGACACATCAACCTTTCCCTACATTTGGTTTATGGCTCTAAATACTACAATACCCATGAGCCTCAGCAGAAATTGCTATGGAGAATGCTGCATAAAGTCTGGCTACAGGATCAAAACACTGCACCAGCTGCTGAATTCATCCAAAAGTGAATTGATTTACATCTCTATGTTTATCCAGCGAGTTCTACAAAGATCAGCCTCTTAATTGTCTCAGCAGAGGAGCTCAGACTGTCAGGAGTGACTCACATGGTTTTCAGATCTCCGATCAGCTCTTTGACTTTGTTCTCTTTGTTCATGAGAGTTCGGACCAGAGCCAGACTCTTCTCCGAGTCACTCAGAGCGTCGGTGGCGCTTTGCTCCACAGCGTCTGCCTTCGTCTGGTGTCTGCAGGACGGACTCATTAGTGATGACACGAACATCTAACGTGGTGTAACACTTATCGGTTTACCAAAAGCACCATGAAATGATCACGAGGGACTTACTTATCAGCCAGACTGGTGGCTGTTTCCACCAAAGACGAGAGGAAGTTTGAACCCAGCGGAGCGTCTCCAAGAGGAAACTCCTGTCAGGAAGGAAGAGACCAAACAGGTTTTAGAGAAAAGTAAACCTGCCAATCATCATCACCACAGTCACAGGTATCACCACCAGCCAGTTAACGTGTCCGTGGGTCTTACAGCTGATCCGAGATCCATCTTGGCCTGGTCCAGTTTGCGCTTCATCTCCTCCATCAGAGTCTGAACCTCCTCCACCTTCGTCTTGTATGTCTGCTGTCGTTGTTTGATGGCGTCCGCTGAGTCTGCGATGTTTTGGATGTCCTGTCCGTCCTCCAGCTGACTCCTGCTGATAGACGACAGACGACCCTGCAGGTTCTTCTCCAGTCCTATTGGACACAGGTTGCCGTGACATCACCGGCATATAACTTCCTATGTGTGCTGGTGAAACATTCTCCACAACTTCTCCAAAAGATTATCCGAAAACTTTCTGTCTCTCAGAAGCAGTTTGCTCCATCCAACTCTGAACAAGTGTGTTCAGCTGCACTTCCTCTAATGTCCACTAGATGGTGTTGGAAAATACCCACCTTCTCTACACAAATACAAAGTCAATCCAGTTTTTACTCAACAGGTGGAGCTCACAGGTGATCACTGATGTTTGCCTGATTTCATTGTGAAAATTACTGCTGTATAAAGAAAATATTATGGTTTAAAAGACGCATGTTTTGAGCTGCGTGTGCCGGATTTGGACGTTCTGGCTGCAGTTATTGATAAAGAACGAATGGCTGATGATGTAAATGAAGTCTCACCTGCGAGCGTCTCCATCTCGTCCTGCATGTCGTCGACCAGCTCCTCTGTGACTCTCAGAGCCGCCTCCAGCTCCGCACTGCTGGCTGGTTTCAAACCTCCACCCATTTCTGACCACCGAGTCTCCAGCTCCTTCAGTTTGGCAGCGTAGGCCTCCATCTGAAACACAGAGTTCACGAAACTCATTTACATTTAATGTAAGTCTTGGGAGTTTACCACTAACTCAGTTCCTTAAACTCATACCTTTAACTTGACGGGCAGGAAGCAGGCGGGACAGTTGGATCGTTGGCACCTCAGACCCTCGAAGCCCGTTCTGCACCGACAGCGACCCAGATCATCACACTGTCCGGACTCTGAGCCCTGAAGGTCACAGTCACACGCTGGACCACAAAACAAGAGCGGAAACAACTGTTAGTATCCTTCACAACCACAGAGTAAAGGTAGAACAGCCGTCATAGCAAAATATGGTGACATTTAATAGTCCATCTAAAATATTATATTATAATATTATATTGTCATTTTAAATCTTGAACTAAGCTTCCACACTGTTGGAGTTAAATATAAATAAGTTAATATAGAAATAACCAGCGGTTTAGATTTGTGCTCGAAAAAATAGCGTTCATTATTAGCGTATTATATGATATGATTAAAAGAATTATGGATGAAATCTCAACTAACAACTCTGACTGATAATGTGTTTGTCTGTGAAATGTCAAAAGCAAATAACTTGATGCCGTGACTGAAACGTTCTTACGTTTGCAGGCGTCGGAGGCTCGGCTGTGGAAGAAGCCTCGAACGCAGGCCTCACAGCTGCGACCCTTCGTGTTGTTCAGACACCTCAGACATTCGCCGCTGCTGCGATCGCAACTTCCTGCCACGCTGACGTCAATGTGGCCGCTACACTGGCAGGGCCTGCAGGGTCGGCGCACCCCGGCACCCCCTGCAGGCTCGCCATAAAAGCCCTCCTGACAGACGTCACAGCGAGGACCTGAGGGGAGACGCAGACCAATATTATCATACTGTGGATTGTTGATATCAACATGAAACATATATTAGCTCATATATTGTGTATTTCCTGGTGGAGAAATGAACAATTAAAACATCTTTTGTATATCTGATACACGAGAGCTATAAAGAGCAAACAGAGTCCGTGTGTTGAGCTGAAGGACGGAGCTCGTAGAGTTAATTCTCTGCATGAGTCTGTCACAGAGATCAATCATGTCTGTCTCGAGTCACCGAGGAAAGGGAGGACGCGTCTCTTCTCTCTCTAATCAAACTTATCGAACCCTCAATGAACCACGATGACCCGACCGACACTTTCAAACTAGCACCGAGTATAAGATCTTATAGAACATTACACAACATGGTGTAGTGTAAAGATCTAACTTTGTTATTTAGCATGTTACTAATTATTCTATCAGGTCATCAACAGGGAAACATCAGAGTTAATCAGCAGCAACATGCACAGTCCAAGTGGAGCGATGCCCAGGGAAGCAGTGCCTCGTCGTCCTGAGACCTACCTGTGGTTCCGGTCGGACAGCGGTCACATCGGGGCTCCAGTGAGCCGGAAGCCAGCGAGCAGGACACTCCGTCCGCACAGGGACACCTCACACAGGTTCGAGGCTTCCAGGGGTCACGGTAAAACCCCTCAGAGCAGCTCTGCTCGCCGGGCATCTCGTCAGCAGAGTAGCAGTCGCCGGTCTGCGGGTCACAGCTGCCTCCTCTGCAGCTGCAGGGTTCACAGGCGCTGAAGGCTCCGTCTGCAGGGTTGCTGCGTCTGAAACCGGCCGAGCATCGCTCACAGAACTCGCCCTCGTATCCCAGCGGGCAGCTGCAGGTCTGAACCCAGCGGGCCGGGACACCATCGCCACGCTGCGCCGACACCAGCCGCACGTTGTCAAGGTAACCTCGTCCTGAAAAGACATACAACTGTTCAATCAATCAAGATCAAGATCATCCTCCAAACATCTGCAAAAGCCATGTGAGCGCTGAGTCTGATGACAATCATTCATTTAACCACCAGTGAAGGAAACTAGTCAAGAGGAAAGAAGGGAAGTAAAAGGAAGCTCACCATTCTCTCCGAATGTTGCCCGGATCTTGACGGCGGTGAGGTTCTGGAGGAGAGTCTGGAACTGGACGGAGGACAGCTGAGGCCTCCACCTGCTGCCGAGCTGTTCGTCCAGTCTGTTCAACAGATATCACACTTTACAGCATCACCTGAGACCTTTAGCTGCTGTTACCTGCTCAGGTGGATCTTTGTCCCACCTGAATAAGTTAGAAAGCTCTTCCCTGAGAATCTATATCTACTACAATTACAGCTCCTCTTGTTGTTCTTGTTCACTGTAAATTTGTTCCTTTGCCATATTTTTACATATTTTAATTTATTTTATAACTTCTACATTAGCTCACCACTACATTGTTTAAATTACACCGTGTTTGGAATGCAGACCCAGTATGTCCTTTGGCCTCGTGGGTCCAGTGCGTCGAGTCCACGCACTGGACCCACGTTTACCTGCTTGCATTTTTTTATATATTTTTAAACCCGAGTCTTGCCACATAACACATTACAAGTTAAATTATTTTGTATTGACATGAGAGTTTTATGGAGCAAACATTGTGTTTCCATTCAGCTTCATCGTGCAGCAGACCTCCAGCTGGAAACAGATTCTTTCTGCAGGAGAAGGTTTGTTTCTACCTGCTCTGATTACAGCAGCAGGATTCCTCCACTCCGACAGGAAGCTTCACAAAAACTAATGAGGTCATTCCCTGAATCTGAATCTTCAGAAGGGACCAGCAGAACCCCACCATTGGATGTTTGATTTACACAGTTTGGAGTGCCAGGTGGGCGGAGTTTATGACACTTTCATCACTTTGATGGATTATCTCTCTGCAGTGGGTTTCAAGTCTCTACCTGAAGCTGTAGTTGATCTTCTGGCCACAGGGGACGATGGATCGCAGGTCACCCAGCGAGGCGGCGACTCGTAGACCAGCACCTTCCAGAATCACATCATTGGTGGACGGGTGTCGGACGCCGCGGTCCAGACGCAATGAGAAGGAAAGGTTCTGACCATAACTCAGCAACTGATTCCCCAGGTAAGGAGCTGTAGGAGGGGAGAGACACACCTGGTCAGGAGGGAGGAAGGGAAGAGAGGAAAGTAGAACAAAGGAAGGGAAAGGAAAGAAGGAGACATGCAAAAAGGACAGGAGAGGAGAAAAGGAGGTGAAAGGTAAGGAAATTAAAGGTAAGGCAAATGAAGGAGGAAGGAGAGGAGAGGAAAGGAAAGTGGGAGCAGGGCAAGAAAAGAAGAGACAAACAAAAGAAAAGGAAAGGAAAGGAAAGAAGGAGGAGCAGAGGGAAAGAAAGGAAAGGAGAGGAGAGGAGAGGAGATAATGGGGGGAAAGGAAAGAAAAGAAGGACAAGGAGAGATGAAGAGGGGATGAGGAGGAAAGGGAAAAAAGAAATGATGGTAGGGAAAGGAAAGAAGGAGAGGTGGGAAGGCGAGAGGAGGAGTAAGGGGGAAGGAAAAAGGAGAGGAAGAGGAAAAAGGAGCAGAAAGGAAAGGTGGACAGAGCAGCAGATGATAGAGGCGGGGTTTGTCCTCACCTGGGGCGTACAGGTAAATGGGCAGGCTGTTTTTGGAGATCACCTCCAGGTCCTGGTGTTTTGGTGACCAGCGAAAGTGAACGTCATCGGGGGAGACGCCCTGCGCTGTCGCCGTCTTCCATCCCTCCGGACCTGAAACACAACACCGTCAGTCACCTCACACAGAACCACAGCTGCTGTTGGGTCTCGACACCGGAGCCAGAATCCACTGTTCAGTGTAACTAGTGAAACTGCAGGCGAAGTGGTGGGGTGAAAGGTTACCGTTGGCGAAGGTGGAGGTGATGTTGTGGACGGAGTAACCGGACTGTGCAGAACACCGGCTGCTGTGGCCGTAACAGAAACACGGCAAACTCCCAGAATCCTCTCTGGGCTGACGTCTGAAAAACACAGGAAGTTAGAGCTGAAACTAAAAACCCAGAGGAGGAATAAAATCTGTGCTCTCGCTTTGAGAAGTGTTGGTGCTTTTCAAATGTATTTCTGCGGCAGAGGCAGGACTTGAGTCCTTTGCAGAACGTAGTGGCACTGAAAGGAGTCGAAGTGTCGGTTGTAACAGAAGCATCAAAGAAATGACGTGTCGGATGAAATGTAAGCAGCAAAGAACGTTGAAGAGAAGTCGGGGCTCTGACAGGAAGTTAAAGTGCTGAAAGGAGTCGAAGTGTCGGTGCAGCAATTAAAGCGACGCTGACGGAAACGTGAGGTTATGTTTCTTCACCGTGGCGAGCAGCCGTCCGGTCCGATCGGTCCGTCCGGGCAGCGGTCGCATTTGCCTCCTGCGACTCCTTCTTTGCAGCTGCAGCGCCCCCTGCTGTCACATGTGTTGCCGACAGAACCTGGAGGAACGTAACAGGTTGAGATGTCCAGCTTTAGTAATAAAACTGAGCAGTTTCTCCTGTTGTTTTAAGGACAGGTATGTTGCCGTGTGTCACCTGTGGGGTTGCATTGGCAGGGTGTGCAGCTCAGTCCCGCCCCCTCCTGGTAGAAGCCGTCCTTGCAGCGCTCACATTGGCGGCCCTCAGCGTTGCCCTGACAGTCGACACAGTGCAGGCCCTGGGCGTCCCGACGGCAGAACCCAGATCTGCCGTTGCAGTCGCAACGCAACATTGCTGCAGGAGGAGACGGGAGGTAAAGGAGTTTCATTCTGTTGATTTTGAATTTAATTTACTTCGCTTATAGTTCATTGTTGCAGAAACTCTGTTCTCTCTCTTATCTTAGGATTCAGTCTCATTAGGTTGTTGCTTCGGATTGATCTAAGTTGCCATTTAGGTTGTTTTTGTTCATTATGAATGTTATAAATGATCTTTGTATTTTTGTGTGCTTTTGAATGTCCTGCTTTGTTGTAGCTTTCTTAAATTCTTCATTTAGAATCTTTGTAAAGCACTTTACAGTGTAAACTCTGCTTTTAGGTAAATGCTGCGGTTACATAGTTCTATCTGTATGATGTTAAAATGCTGTTTTTTAAACCAGCCCACCAACCAACCACATGAACAATTAAACATGTCAAAATCTAAAAAAGAACAAAGGTCATTGGGGTTTCTAGAATGTAAAGGGGTGTAAAGGGGGTCACCCTCTGGGGAACAGGAAGTGGGATATTTACTGGTGTACAAGCTTATTAGAAGAGTGGAATGATGGTGTTAAACATCAGAAGGTGAATAAAATCTCTACGGTCCAGCCTCTGGAGAGCAGGCAGTTGACTCACAGTAGCTGTAAGAGTTAAACAGATCTGCCGTTTCAGCCGCTGAGTTTTAACCTGACCAGCAGGGGGCGTCAGTGTGTTTACAGAGTGAAGCCTCACGTTCTGTGGTTCGTTCAGGAATCCCAGAGAGAGCTGCACCTCCCCTGTCTGTCTGCCTGCCTGCCTGCCTGCCTGCCTGCCTGCCTGCCTGCCTGTCTGCCTGCAGCTCAGACATCATCAGTCAGACAGCAGAGATCTGATAAGACAGCAGCTGCATCAAAGCTTCATTTTAAATGTGACAGCAACAACAGGCTGCTGCTTGTTGTTGCTGTGAGCAAAGAGGTGAAACGTCATGTTTGAGCAGAATTCAGCGTCAGGATTTGCAGCGCAGAGACACTGTGATGGAAGCAAACCGCTGTTTTTTTAATAAATACTTCATATTTTATATTGAAGCTTAAAGTCTGGTAGTTAAACTGGATTAGCTTTGTGACTACATGCAGGGCTCGTGAGCTAGCCAGCCAAAATAGTTAGCTGCCTTGCTACCAGTTACATTAGCTAACTAGCTTGGCTGCTAACCAGACAATACGTTTATTCAATATATTTGTACGATACCAGTCGATGCCTGTCGCACAACTGAGGGCAGTTTGTACTCCCGCAGAGCACACGGCTAATATGATAGCTTCCTTCGTTTTGGCCAGAATTTGCAGAATGAAGATGGGTAGCAGCTGATTTCAATGCCATATAATCCCTGTATGTTCCAAATATTTCTTTTATAAATGCTGGTGTGTTTCAAATATCAGTTTCATCTCTCTGTGTGTCCAGTGCAGAGATAGATCCGAGGCCTGTTTAGCCTAGCTTAGCACAAAGACTGGAAGCAGGGGGAAACTGTTAGCCTACTTCAGCCAAAAGAGAAAACGTGATACACTTTGCTGCAGATTTTGTCGCTTCCAGTAATAATTATTACAAAACAAACCTCCTGGTGGGACCCGACCTTTAGCTAGGGAGCTAATGTTATCTTTTTCTTTCATAATCTAATTTGAATTTAGAGCATGTAATATGTGGTAATTACCAAAAGTCACCTCCCATCTTAGAACAAAGAATAGAAGCCCAATGAAGAAAGAAAAAAGTCACCTTCCAGCAGGTTTGGTGTTTTAATAGAAACATGTGAATAACAGCAGCCAGTTTCTATCCTGACATAGTAAAATTAACAGGACGTTTAAAGGACTGTTGGACACTTTGGTGTTAATGTTGCTGAAGTAAAGGATTTGAATATTTTGCATGACAGCGTCTGTGATTTATTTCCCCTCACAGACTGATGTAAGGTGCGTTTAAGGTGCGTCTGTTTGTTCCGTCGTCGAGGTTCACCTCAGATCTCTGATTCAGAGCTCCGAGCAGCGACGGCAGACTCAGTGAATGAAGCAGCGTGACTCACCCTGCGATAGTAGTTAATGTTCGCCTCACACACAACAAAGTCACGTCCACAGACGGATCTACATCACAGCCTCAGATGGAAAGTTATTGTGTAAAATGTCGCCAAACTTAGAAAAGGAACAAAATCTTTCCAAATGTGGAAACCTGTGCGATGTGGATTTAACCTAATGTTGAGTTTGGGCTGCGGTGCCTCTTTACCTGCTCAAATCACCGTAAAACTATAAACTAAAGGACAATAGCACCAGTTATTCTGAGCTCAGTGAGTCTGTTCAAACCAGCTTGTTCAATAGAGGTCTAACAGGAAGAAAACCGCACTTCTCTAAAAGTCTGTTTCTGACTTGTAGGCAAAGAAATGAATAAACATTTGGTTTTTCATATTAAACATGAAACATATCTTCATTTGGAGAAGTGACAACGTTTCATGTCATTTCTGTCACACATGAGATCTTTTGTAAAACCATATTTTTGGAAGATTAAGCACTAAAAACTTTGTGTTGACCTGAAACTCCACTTAAATAAAGTCCACTTACTGGCTCTTTCCAGAGCTTCCTACCTCGTGTGATGAGGCAGTGAGAGGTTAGGTTCCTTCCTGAGATAAAGAAAGTTACCTGCACTGTGAACTCTGATCACTGAAACAATGATATTTAAGACCTGTCAGATTCTTCTCTACATGTAGTTATAACTAGGACAGGTGGAGGAGGGCGCCCTCACCCACAGCTGAGGAGGGTGGAGGAGGGTGAGGGAGGGTGGAGGAGGGCGAGGGAGGGTGGAGGAGGGCGACCTCACCCACAGCTGAGGGAGGGAAGCAGAAGTAAAAACAAACTGATAGAAAGTAACGAAAAATAAAAATAACTTTTGTTTGAACTTCATGTCATTTTAAATTATTTCATTTTTATTGTGTTTTTACTGTCGTATTAGTTTGACTCAAAATCTCATTTCTTTTAAAACAATCTTGACTTTTAAACTGTTATTACATTTCTCCCATTTGAATCTATTTGCGTCCTTTTCCTGGCAGAAGTGGGCTTCCATACAGAAGCACTTTAACTACTCAGTGGTCTTTCTTTGTGCTTGTTACGACCCGTAGAGTAACAGAACTCGTATTTATTTGTCATCTGTATACTTTTCTTCTAATGTTGAACCTCTCTGGATCTATCATCTGTCTGTCTGTCTATAATATGAAACTGCATTGTAATGAAACATTTGTGGTAAATTGTGGTTAAATCTCACATTTCTCTAATGTATTTCTTTTGCTGGAACATTTTTGTGTAAAACCCTAATTTCAGCAGCAACACAAAGCATCGGTGACATCTGAATAAGTGCACAGTCAACAAAGAGTTAAACATGTCTGAGCGCAACATCTTAATCAGTACAGCCATAAACAACACCACACAGTTATATAGTGCGTTGATGGAGGAGGGTTATAATTAAGAGACCTGAGAGCGTAAAAACAGCCCAAACCCTGAAATGTTGAGTTCAGTTTTAAAGAGAAGCAGACAGAAAGCAGCGTTTCTGGATAAAGCAGCTGTGTGTTTTGTGCAGCTGCGGGTCAAAGATGCTACGAGCAGCCGTGTGGCTTCAGGTACTCACAGGAGTGTCTGTCGGCCGCCTGGATGGAACAGACTGCAGCCAGAAGCCCGCAGAGTGAAATCCAGCTGCTGCTGCGCCTCATGTTGAGTGAATCCCAAAACCAGATCAGTGTCAGATCTGCTCAGAGCGTCGGCTTTAAACTGCTCTGCTCTGCTGCAGGTCCGGACACGCTGCACATACTGAGCCACACTTACTCACATGTGACTCACACACACACACACACTGCAGCCGTCATATCCTCTGTCTGATTGAATGTGTGTGTGTGTGTGTGTGTGTGCTGGGACAGTCCGGGGCGTTGTTCCACCATATTTACATTTTTATGACAAAGACGTTTCACAAGACAGAAATTAATCAAATCTGATCGACATGAAGAGAATAAACGCTCTGTTCCAGACGTGGAAAGTCTGGCAGCATCTGATTCGGCCTGATGTCATGACTGATCTTCACTGGGCATGAAACGTGGTCACAATGCAGCTCCTGAATGGCTGTTGTGAGTTATGGGATGGCTTAAGGAGGAGAAGTTATATATAACAACTGTATAAAAGAAGTAACCTATGGAATAAATACAAGTTACATTAAATAATTAAATAGTAACAGTAAGAAATGAATATTGAACAGTGGTCTGAAATAAGTAAGTGGACGTTCACTGCCTGTGGTGGTGTTTGAGACACGAGACCTGATCCAGGACGTCCCGCTGGAGAACCAGACCCGTGAGTCCGAAGGTTAACCAGACGTCCTAACACTCAGACAGGTGTGCCTGCCTGTATCTGATTGGCCCACTGAAAGGAGCTCAAGTGTCCGTTCAAGCTCCCCAAGAAGAAAACCGTGCGTTTTATTTTTCCCTCTGAAGCTGAAGCATCTTTTACATCACTTCTCAAAGCTTTTCTTTAAAAAAGAAAATCTTTGTATTAAGACACACTTTAATGTCCCAACACACTTCATTTGTATTGTTGTTTTTATCTTCTATTATTTTTGTTGGGTATTTCATTTAATTTTTATGTTATTTTCATTGTCTGATTTTATTGGCCTCCTGGAATGATTCAATCCTGGTTCGACCACATAAATCACTTTGTAACTTTGTTCTAAAAGGTGCTGTAGAAATAAAGTTTACTATTATTAGTAGTAGTAGTAGTATTAGTATTGTGGGATCATGTGTAATTATGTTCCAGCATGTAAATCCCCTCACAACCGCAGACTTACACTTTAATCTGGGAGCTTTAGAGGTGAACCCTGGACAGAGCCCGGCTAGCCGTTTCCCCATTTCCAGTCATTATGCTAAGCTAGGCTAACCACTTCCCGACAACAACCGTCTAAACTCTCCGAACCAAAGAGAGGAAGACGATCCCCTAAATTTATCTCGTAGCTGGCGGAACAGTCGCAACTCAAGGTCCACTTTGTGCCTGTTCTGAGGCTTCGACCGGTCGATCAGGGTCTTCATCAGCTGCCACAGGACTTTGGTTTGAGTTGACAGTGAACAGACAAGAACGGGGCAGAACCATAGAACAGAACCACACTCCTTTAACTTTACACATTATTGTTTAAATGCTACCAACTCCCGTTGAACTGTTAGCTCATGTTATTTGGACAGACGTGCGTTGCTATGGTTACACACGTTTACTGCGCTGTGTCTCTTTGGCCACTTGTCTCGAACTCTAAATCTCCTCCTGCACCTCTGGCTTGTTTTCCTTCTTCCTGCTGTTTCCATTTGTAAACTGTATCCTGAGGCTGACGGAGCAGCCAGACACACCTTGAACCTCACACACACACAGTTACTCACACACACACACACACACACATCATGATCCCTCACACACACCCTGCCAATACCTGGTGACACACAAACACTTTCCCCACCGCTAATCTGCACAAATACACTGCTGCAGGCCTTAATACACTCACACACACACACAGCTACACACACACACACAGCTACATACAGACACACACACACACACACACAGCTACACACATACAGATACATACACACACACACACAGCTACACACACACACACACAGCTACACACACACACACTCACAGCCACGCCCGTCTTGTTCCAGGCACCTTGTCAACACCACACCCTGAACACACACACACACACACACCTGGCTGGATCTTTGAGCTGCATTTCTCAACTCTGAGTTCACTTTTCAGTCGGGGAGCTCGATAGGAATCATAACACAGGATTAGGAAAGATGATGTAATGTTTATAGTATAGATCTTTTAACCCTCAGGCATCACTTTAATTTACAACCCTCTTAAGTCATTAAGGACTATAATGTCCACTTCCCAAAAAAACGCTATAAAAACTTTACAGATTCATATTTTCTTCTGTATAAATGTCTTACAACGTCAGCCCTGTTCAAAACTACCAAACATTCAATCATTTTGAGAATTTTAACCCTTTAAATGCCAGTTTGATTACATGATGCTACTCTTGGTTAAAGATAGAAATATAACTCCAGCAGCCTCACAGGCTGAAACACGGACACATGACATGAGGCCTATAATGGTGGAAACGGCTGATCTTACTGGTGAACAGTAAAAATGACATTTTACCATTTTTCTCAAGAATGAAACTTAACATTACACAATGCATGATTATATTTTGGAATGGCTATGAGGTTAAAAAATGTGGTTATAATGGGACATTTTTGTCCTTATTAACTTAAGAGGGTAGTACATTTTTTTCAGTGTTCTATTGGTCTATTAGAAAAATTTAAATTTGAATTTTAAAATATGTCGAGAGACTTTGTTACAAACAGTAAAAATGACGGCAGGATGAAGAGGAAAATGGGTAAAAATGTCCACAGTGATGCACGAGGGTTAAGTTAAAATCACCGTCAGCTGTGACTCTGTCGCTTAAACCTGAACAAAAACTGAAGCATTTTAATCAAATTATTGTCATTGTCAGTTAATCAGCAGACAAATTATTTTCAGGCAGAAACTCACAGAAAAGAGGCGTCAGTCAGACTTTCAGGCAGCTTTTATTCTCAACGTGTCGACAGCAGACAGGCGTGACCTTTGACCCCGAGCTACAGGAGTCTGTTCAGTAGATCAGCAGGGGGGGGGGGGAGGAATAAATTAAACCCAAAGCAACTCGAAGGGTTAAAAAAAAAACAAAGCTCCACTCGAAACAAACCAGAAGCTTCAAATAAAAACAATAAAAAAGTCGGCTAGAAAAGTCGAGTGCGTTTCTAGTTTTTGGTTTGTTTCTTCCTCCCTGTGCTTCTGTGACACACAAACACACACACACACACACACACACACACACACACACACACACACACACACACACACACACACACACACACACACACACACTCACACTCTCCCTCACACACACTCTGTACACTGCTCAGATCAAACCTTCAGTATTTACACTCGTATTTATAGATATTTAAATCTTCTCTGTTTGCAGGCTGCAGCCGAGGGGGTGGAGTCAACGTCTAAGCCCCGCCCCTGGTGTTCTGGTGGGCCAATCAGCAGCTGCTGTTCTTGAACTCTCCGTTCTCAGTGATGGACAGCTTGGTGGGGTTGGTGGGTGACAGGCCGTTGCGGAGGTTGGGGGCGCTGTAGCGCTCCTTCACCTGCGTCAGCGCCGCCATCAGCCGTGAGTTCGCCGCGTCCAGGGAGTCGATCCGCTTCTCCTGATTGGACAGAGACAGAGAGGGGGCGGGACAGGAAGTCAGACTGAGAGGTAGGAAGTTAATTATTCAATTCCATGCAGTTTTATTTCTACAGCTCTATATCACAACAGTTATCTCATAGCACTTGTTCACATAGAGCAGGTCTAAACCAACTCTATATTATTAAGTGAACGTAGTTTTATAGTGTTGAGGTTTTTGAAAAACTCCTTAATTTCAAAAAACAAGTAGATTTTAAAGGAACCATAACTTTTAATTAACACATTAATTAGAAATGTTTTGTTCATCAGCTTTAATCTTTGTTACAAAGGTATTTTATCGTCACAGGAACTAAATTTATCGGTTAAACTACAACGATGTTTTCACCTTGTTAGGTTTTATGATCCGTGTTAAAGTTAAGGGGTTTTGGTTTTTTCCGTTTCAGATAAATTTACCCAAATTAAGGCGAATGAATGGAAACATTTAAGGATTTTTGGTGAAAACAAGTTGAAAATCCCGGAATTTATTTTCACGTTTGAGGAAACGAAGGTTCTGTATGAAGTCAGGGAGGCGCCACTCTGATGGACCCTGGAGGTCTGAAACAGGCCGACAGCAGGAAACTAACAGGAAGTTCGAGGGAAACGGCCCAAAAAACTGAAATCAACCAACGAAGAAGACGTGAGAGAAGCTCTGCTGCAGTTTCTCAGCAGGAAGTGAAACTGATTCACCTGCTCAGAAACCGAGCCGTCTGATAGGCCGATACACCTTCTGACATCCTGTTTCATCTGGAGAGACAGGAAGCTGGGGGGGGGGGCTGCAGCCACACAGAAATTCAGCAGCTGAGAGGTCAACACACCAGAACAGCAGCAGTTCCTGATTAACCTCAGCGATCAGGTCGTCATCATCATCATCATCATCAGTGATGTAGAAACACGCCTCAAACACCTGACGACCTGGACGCTGAGAATGCTGGGTAATAAACACGGCTGAAGGTCATCGTCCACCTTACTTATTCTCACGGACCCACGCTGCATATCTGCTCTGTGATTGGCCGATCAGGTGTGTTGGCCCTCGTAGTTTGTTTTTTTTTAAAGCGTGAGGAGGGTGGGGGTAGTGGTGGGGGGAGGGGCTACAGTCACTACTTGCCTGATTGGTTAATTTCACCTCCGTTACTGACCTGAAATCAGTGGAGAGCGGATGAGAACGAGAAGAACAGTGAAGCTGACTTCCTGTGTGACGGCTGTCAAGGGTTCAAACTAAACTTTATTGATCTGTTTCTGAGACGGTGTGTCCGTACCTGAGCGTCGATGATCTTCTGTTTGGCTTCAATCACCGCCTGCATCTCTGCATGGTCGCGCTTCAACTCCTCCTCCACCGCCATCAGCCTGCGCACACACACACACACACACACACACACACACACACAGACACACACACAGACACACACAGACACACAGACACAGACACAGACACACACACACACAGACACAGACACAGACACACACAGACACACACACAGACACAGACACACACACTTCTAGCTTTAACAGTGTGTTTGTGTTCATTCTCTCCACATGTTCTGTCTTATCTGCACTTCCTGTACGACCGGCAGCAGCTGTACTGACAGTAGTATTTGTGGTGCGTTTAGTTTCTCCGCCCTGTGCAGCCCAGAGGGGTGGAGTCTGTCCGTACCTGCAGATGATGCTCTTCATCTGGCTGTCCTTCTCCTCCTGCTGCCTCCTCAGTCTCTCCTCGCTGTCCTCCAGTCGGTGTTTGTACTCCAGCAGCAGCTTCTGCATCTGCTGCTCCTGAGCCAGCAGCCGCCGCTCGTACTCCTCCAGCCGCCGCCCCGACACCCGCAGGCGCTCCTTCAGCCGGGAGATCTCCAGCTCGTACTGACGGGGCAGGAGGACGGGGTTAGTTTGATGCAGAGGACATTATTGATCTGAAAGTGTTAAAAACACTGCGGATGTTTCTTACAGTGGGAGTGGTCACACCTGTACCTTCTCAGTGTTCCTGCTGTCTCCTCCCTCCTCCTCCTTCTCCTTCTCCTCATACTGGCCGTTGTTGAGCACCCAGGCTGCCGTCCTCTCCACCGGAGACATCGCACCCGCCACCGCCTCCACCTGAACACACACCGGTGACATCCTCCTTGTATATAAAGCCATAAATGGGCTGGGACCAAGCTACATTTCCAGCTCCCTTGATAATTATTTTACTTTAATTATTTAATAATTATTTACTACGATCATCTGCTGCTGGATTATTGAATGTTCCCAGAAACAGCAGTAAGAAAATCTGGGATGCAGCCTTTATCAATTCTGCCCCAAATCTTTGGAACAAACAGATATCAGGGAAGCAGCTGCTACACATCTTCAAGAGCAAGCTGAGTTAGCTTTCTGCTCTTAGCTTTTTAGTTGCTTTAAAACATTATTATCTGTTCAAGTTTTATTTTTCTTAACTGCATTTCTGTTTTATGTCATTCTCTTCTGTAAAGCTATATAAATAAAGTTTATCATTATTATCATCATCATCACACACCTGCGACACTGACGGAGACGGTAACAGACGTCACAGCACCGGAACATGTCATGACAAACAGACTTCCCACTGACTGTCACTTCATTAATAAACTTCCTACGTCCTGAAACACGACAAATTAAAATCTGTGTGCCGTCGACAACCTGAGAACCCAGTTTATACTTTAACGTTTCTGCAGTACCTGCGGTGGCTGCTTGGTGGCGTTCCTCGGGGGCGGAGCCACGTTCTCCGCAGAGCAGGTGGCCTGTTGGACTGGACTGCGGTTGGCGAGGCCGGCGCTGGGCGTGGGCTCTGTGTTGGCGCTGCTACTGCTGCGTAGTGAGGCGCTGTGAGGGAGGGAGCGTGGCGTCCTGGCCCCTCCCCCTCCCCTGCTCTGCTGCTCCACCTTGACGATGTGGGCGGTGCCCGCTGTGGTGCTCTGACGGGGGATGGCGACCGCCGTGGCAGCGCCGGGTGGGAGGTCGGGAAGCACGTGGCGTCGCGGTGTGGAGCACTCCTCGCTCTGCGTGCTCCGCCTGCTGCCCAACTCGTCCAGGCTGCTGTTGGACTGCACGCGACCTTTGACCCCCACCTGGCTGCCAAAGTCATCGGAATTGCTGTGGCTGTTGTGAGAGCTCTCGGTACTCAGGTTCTCGGAGCTCGAGTCCTGCTGCAGTGAGTGGGTGGAGCGCGTGGACAGGCTGTGGGCGGGGTTACTCAGGTGGTAGACGGGGTTCTGGAAGGACAGCGGCTGCAGGCTGCGCTGCTGGCTGAGCGACGGGTGCAGGGGCCGCCTCACCTGTGGCGCGCTCTGCGGCTGACCGTCTCTGGGCGAGGCTTTCAGCTGGTGCAGCTGGGGGGTGAGAGGGTTAGAGTGGGGGTAGTTGAGTGGGGGCGGGGCGTGTCCGATGGAGGCCTGCGAGCCCACCCTGCTGAGGCGGGGCGGGGCCTCGTGGTGCTGCGGTGGCCCCACAGGGCCGTGCAGACTCTGGGCGTCCTGCAGGTCCACCAGAGAGATGCTGCGACCGTTGGGCAGCACGCTGTCTCGCTCCTCCTGGTCTGAGAAGCTGGTGTGGGCGGAGGGATGCTGCTGAGCCTGCAGGGGGCGCTGACCTCGACCATAACCCTCCATCAGCTCAGCGCCCGGAGACTGTAGGCTGCGGACGTCACTGTGGCTGCAGGAAGTGACACGTACAGAGTCAAACCCTCTGATTCAACAGAATATCTGCTGAAACTGATTTCAGAACAAATAAAAGGTGCTCAGACGTTTCTGTACTCTGCATGTTAGAAGAACATTTATTAAGTTTATAGATTTAAGATTTATGTTGTTTTTTTAAACATGAAGGTGCGTCTTTAAAGCCGTGACATGCTCTCGATGTCCACCAGGAGTCGCCAAATTCAGAATACACCTGAATCCTACACAGAATATTTATTATCAGTTCCTCCACGTTCAGCTGTCAGGTTGTGGGTTATTTTTTTCTAACCTTTTATACTTTTGATATATGTATCCGAGCACTCTGAACATTATTAAAGAGCACATTAAAACACACTGCTGTGTGTAGGTGAAGTCACTGATGTCAGGTTCGTATGAGACTGACACCAGTAGAAACACGTCATGAATCACGTGGACATACAAGCGTAGTAGAGTCGGGCTGAGAGAAGAACAGCAGCAGACGGCTGTAAATGGAGGATCACCAGGATGACAGCACACTATGGCAAAGAACCACCATGTGTTTTATTTTTCTTAAAAACCCCAGACTAAGAAATAATGCTGTCCGATGAGAAACACGAGCAGGGCAGCTGGAGACATCACAGAGGGAGACACGAGTATTTATGGGATGGTCAGAAACATGCTGAAAACACCGGTGTATAGAATGGACACCTGTTCATGGTTAACAGGGGCCCTGAGGGGGGAGGGACTCTGAAATGTCTAACAGAAGTGGCAGTAAAACTAGGCGACTCTGCTGTGGAGGGAGAAGGCCAGGAGGACAACAGGGTCCTGCTAACACCCGTTCACTTCTACTGAACCGACATCACATCCTGTTTCAGGTTTACCGTGACCTTCTAAGAGTCTGTCAGCTGATTGGTTACCTGTCAGCGGGGTCCTCAAAGATTCGCTGTAACCCTGACGACAGGCTGCCGCTGATGTTGTTGGCGGAGTTGTGGTCCTGGAAACGTCGCAGCTGCTGCTGGACGGGCGTGGGAGCGGCCAGACAGCGAGAGATGTCTCCCAGAATCCTCGGCAGCGGGCCCAGCTTCGCTACGGTGGCCTGCAGGAAGGAATTTTCACCCTGGGGTCGCCGAGTGTGTGCGTGTGTGTGTGTGTCGAGAATGGAAGCACCAGGATGCAGTGGTGATGGTGGGAGAGCGAAACCAACATGGTGGCAACACAGAGAGTCGGCCAGACAGGAAGTGAACAGAAGGAGGAAGAGGAGGAGGAAAAAAACATGAGGGAAACTTAATGGAAACAAAAATCAAAACTAGAACAACATGCTTCTACTGAACAGAACCACATCAAACACAGCAGAGCCATGCTGGGACTGAGGGCGGAGCTCCAGCAGGTGAGACAGGTGGGGGGGGGGGGGGGTCTGGCCATGCCGTGAAGTTCAGCCACGCAGCGTTAATGTGGTTACATGAACCGAAGCTCCTGATGTCATCAAATATTTACATCACACACCGATCGATAACTTTCCTATATTTTGGCGTCAGGTAACTAACTACCCCTCGAGCAGAAACACGCCTCACAAAGTCTCTGCCACCAATTCAGAAGAATAATAATGATGATGATGATGATGATGATGATGATGCTCCTTCAGCGTCGGCCTGAGACTCGCCGCCTCCTGCTGAATGGTGGCGAAGGATATCGAAACGCTGACGAGCTCTTTTATTTTCTCAGGTCAAATCCTTCCTACGTTCCATTTATAATATTTAATAAGAGCGACAGAAGAATCGGTCAGGAACGTCGGCTCCTGCTAATTAAACTTCCTGTTGTTCACATGTGGCCTAAACATGGCGTGTCACTAAACACCGTCATCGTGAGATTTAGTTCAGTGGCAGCGCTAACAGCTGAGCGAAACCACGTCAGTCAGGAAAACCACGGGGACGGCGGCGAGAACATGCGCTTCATGATGATGCACGGATGCGTTTAAGTCAGGGGTGTCCAAACGTCTGCAAAGAGGGCCAGATTTGATAAGGTGAAGATGCCCGGGGGCCAAAAGTTACTTCTGACACTTTTTTTAACCACAGAAGTTACATGCAGGTGCAACCAGGTAGTTCTGAGCAGTACAATAGAGCAGAACAATAAGAGCACCATTGCCAAATTGGGATGGAGAGTAGCACAGCAAACCATCCTGTTGCACCTTCCGATTATGTCATCATAAACATTCCTGAACCAGACCTGCCAATTTCCATTTCCCAAACGGAAGAACAGATACAAGAACCAACAGAGCGGACACAGAACGTGGA